>VXCM01005581.1:4835-18799 GCA_014773175.1 Lucifuga dentata
CTTTAAATTTTTCCATAAACGCAGGTCTTCTTTTGGAACTATATTCCCTGGTGGAGGCATACATTCATTCCACATTTTTTATTGCACTTAAACACTAAAATTACGTAACTTCTAAAAAACCTGAATACACGTCTTGTTGGTGATGATGGATTACCTATCCCAAGAACGTTTACAGTATCAACAAGTTGATTTTAATAGCAGAATGAACTGAAACCAATGGAGGTCTGGAAGGTAGGAAAAACATTTTTAATTCACCGTTCCAGTAGTATGCTTTGGGAAATGATTGTCAGTAACGTTACATGTATGAAAATTGAATATATTAGGCTCAAACATGCAAAATGGATGGTATGGTCCTTTAATGCAAGGGTGCGGTGTGGAAGTGGCTCCCCCCTGTGTTTGTTGGCGTGTTACTACAATACTGCCAGGAGCAAAAAAAAAAAAAAAAANAAAAAAAAAAAAAAAACCTGTACAAACTGTATCTTTTATCTAGATTTATACTATATATTCACTATATAAATATATAAATTATTTTACCATAATTAATGTGTGCCAATAACACCTTTATTGTACATTTTCTGGATTGTTTTTTTTTAACAAAGTGATTCTGTTTTTGTAACTCACGCTATATGTGAGGTTAAAGGTCATTGCGTCTGGTTCTTTCCTGGATGAAGAGGAGGAAGAGGAGGTGTTTGTTTTTATCTCAAAGCGAGGCGTGTTGGGATCTCTGGTGAGAGAATGGAGAAATCATTACATTTGTCAACATTAAACTGTTGCCCACATCTGCTGTGAACCCAATAAAACTACTGAAAACAAATTAAGATGGTTTATGTCATTTTCCACAGCAGCAGCTTCACACTCCGTCAGAATGTCTCACCGTGTGAAGAGGAGGTCAGCTTGGTATTTCAGAGGGAGGAAGATGTCATTGATGTTGTCATCTGGGTATCCCTCCTCCCCCTCGCTGGTTAAAACACACATGAAAAAAAAAAAAAACATGAGCTCCATGTGTTTTTCCAACATCAAAGCTTTGCTTCTTAAAGGACCATACCATCCATTTTGCATGTTTGAGCCTAATATATTCAATTTTCATACATGTAACATTACTGACAATCATTTCCCAAAGCATACTACTGGAACAGTGAATTAAAAATGTTTTTCCTACCTTCCAGACCTCCATTGGTTTCAGTTCATTCTGCTATTAAAATCAACTTGTTGATACTGTAAACGTTCTTGGGATAGGTAATCCATCATCACCAACAAGACGTGTATTCAGGTGTTTTTTAGAAGTTTTGTAATTTTAGCGTTTGAGTTCAATAAAAAGCGTGGAGTGAATGTATGCCTCCACCGGGGAATATAGTCCCAAAAGAAGACCTGCGTTTATGGAAAAATTTAAAGGACCGTGACTTCATAAGGCTGTGTAACTATTAGCAGGAGAAACATGGATTTTTAAGGTGGGTGTATCACTTGAATATTTGATTTTGAAAGATTAAGAGATTTTGCAAAATATCAGGAAAGCTGAAATACGGTTTTATCCTTTGGGAAATGATTGTCAGTAACGCAACATATGAAAATTGAATACATTAGGCTCAAACATGTAAAATGGGTGGTATGGTCCTTTTTTTTCTTTAAAGAATTTTTAATTTTTTATTCAAACTGATCTGTTAACAGATATGCAATATTACATTAACAAACACAATGTTATGAAACAAAATAACTCTTTCCACTTTGGCAGATGAAATTTCCCCACTATATCATCCCATCAGGAAGCTAGTCTCCCAATAGAAATATATTAATGATGTAAGCCAAAACAAATGTAAGAAATTTGATGTTGACGTGTTCAAAACCCAATTCCTGCAGCTACAATAACAGAAAATATAAAATCAAACAACCAACAAAACTAATGACAGACTCATCAAATCAAGCTGCCTTTATGTCTCATTCACTTATATTTTTGATGATTCCTGTCTGTTACTCTACATTCTGCTTCAGTATTTTCAAAGTTTCAACAGGAAATATGTCGCAAATGCAGCAAGATTCATTTAAAAAAAAAGGTATAAAGTGCCACACTAAATCATCACCATAAAAATTTAAGCTTGTTCGTAAAGCTTTCCTTACGTTAATAAGCACATCAATGCGACACGTTGTTGTAAATTCTCTGCTTTAGAGTTTTGCATTTTAAGAGATTGATGCTAATATAACAGAAATTTGATCCACACACCAGAACACGGAAGGTGTGTGTGGTGTGTCGAGAGATTGAGAGAGAGGAAGAGAGAGAGAGAGAGAGAGAGAGAGAGAGAGAGAGAGAGAGAGAGAGAGAGCATAGCTGATCAACTGGGATATCAGATTTATTATAATATATAATTATAATATATAATTTATTATTATATTATAATGTCAGATTTATTGAACATGTGAGGCAAATACAGTTTAAAATATCACTGAAATTTCCCACCAGAGTGAAACAGGTTGTAATTTTTGTATAACAGTGTGTTTTATGAATTGCTTCCTAACATGTAAAATAAGGAAGTACCAGGGTAATGCCTCTTTCAAGAGAAATGCTAAAAGATGCCAGTAACAGGCATTTATAAATGAGGGAACATGGTTGCATGACGATATTTGACTTTATCGACACGTTAAATCTGGCACTGTGTTTTATGAATCGCGCCCCCCATGGTGTTTTATCAGAACTATAATCTCAGTATATCCACAGATTATCAAAGAAAACACCTTCTCTGAGCTCCTACTGTGCTTCACATCAAATCAGCCATCTCACCTGCTGGTTTCCATGACAACTCGCACGTGGTCCAGGAAGACAGACGTGCTGAACTCAAACTCCAGACAGAAGGAAACCTGGACAGGAACACAGCAGTTTGGTGTCAGGATGAAACTCTGCTGTTTGAGAGACAACTAACACGAACGCTGATGAAATGACTCACAGCATTTTGACAAATTTACTTGACATCACTAAGAAACATAAGTCATACATCAAACACCCACTTTTCATATGAAGGTAAAAAAAAAAAAAAAAAAAAAAAAACAGGCATGAAATAATTTTTTGTTGGGGCGGCCAAGTAATTTTCTCTTTGCTCGTCTTTAAAACAAAAAACGTATCCTAAAATATTAAAAAAGGCAGAAGCCGCCAGCGTAAAGGCATGGAAAGAATTGATGAAATATTATTTGACTAGAGAAAAGGTGTCTGAGGACATAGATAAAAAAAAAAAAGTTTTGTGAAGTGTGGAAAGACATTTTGGAAGCACTATAAGAGAACTGCATTGCAGATGGGAAAGAGGGGTGGGGGGAGTTTACAGGACAGAGACCTGAGAGTGTGTGCAGAGGTGTGTAGTAACGTGTTCCATTTACTTTGTTACATTTACTTAAGTAACTTTTTTCACAAAATTGTACTTTACTGAGTAGTTTTATTGCAGGATACTTTTAACTCATACTTGAGTATATTTATGAAGATAAAAATATACTTTTACTCCGTTACATTTGGTCGCACTCTTTGTGTCACTTTTGATTTCACCGGTTGAATTCAGTCACGTTCAGTTTTTCTCTCATTGTCAGACACTACACTGTCTGCTTCAGCTCTGAAGTAGCCACACCCCCACCCTCCGTTTCCATGGTTTCACCTGAGCAGAACATTCATGGCAGAATCAACAGCAGGAGGTTTAGAAGGGGCACATCTCTGGCCACACATTCAAACACTGTTTTCTTTTCAGTCTACCAAAACCAGCAGCTACATAATGTGTTGTGTCTTTGTCTGATAAAAATGTGACATTTCAGCTTCTAAGAATCAACATGGAGCTTGAGGAAACGTGGCAGTAAGCTGCAACGTTAGCTACTTAACTAGCTGCTGCTGCTAATGCTAACTCAAGTTTTCCTGTTCTATTCTGAGTAAATTCATGAAGCTAACCTAGCTAACTGTCTTAGCTAGCTGCTGCTGCTAATGCTAACTCAGATTTTCCTGTTCTATTCTGAGTAAATTCATGAAGCTGACCTAGCTAACTGTGTTAACTAGCTGCTGCTGCTAATGCTAACTCAAGTTTTCCTATTCTATTCTGGGAAATTCATGAAGCTAACCTAGCTAACTGTCTTAACTAGCTGCTGCTAATGCTAACTCAAGTTTTCCTGTTCTATTCTGAGTAAATTCATGAAGCTAACCTAGCTAACTGTCTTAACTAGCTGCTGCTAATGCTAACTCAAGTTTTCCTGTTCCATTCTGAGTAAATTCATGAAGCTAATCTAGCTAACTGTCTTAACGAGCTGCTGCTGCTAATGCTAACTCAAGTTTTCCTGTGCTATTCTGAGTAAATTCATCAAGCTAACCTAGCTAACTGTCTTAACTAGCTGCTGCTAATGCTAACTCAAGTTTTCCTGTTCTACTCTGAGTAAATTCATGAAGCTAACCTAGCTAACTGTCTTAACTAGCTGCTGCTAATGCTAACTCAAGTTTTCCTGTTCTACTGTGAGTAAATTCATGAAGCTAACCTAGGCTAATTGTCTTAACTAGCTGCTGCTGCTGCTAATGCTAATTCAAGTTTTCCTGTTCTGAGTAAATTCATGAAGCTAACCTAGCTAACTGTCTTGGGGCCAGGCCAGAATTGTCATGATTTGTTATGTGGTAAATATTTGATTTATTACTGTCTGCTGTTTCTTTATATGATATGATTTGGATTGTATTAGAAGCTACATATGGCTACTTTACATTTTTTTTTTCCTCAGATGAGCACTTTGTAGCTTATTGATTATTCAAAAGAATAAACTTGATCAAGTTACTTACTACTCAAGTAACCTTTTTAACCCTTAAATGCATGAATCGTTTTCCATCCATTCCTACATATGTTGGGTTGTTAGAGACCCGTAACTTACGCAACACAAATTGAGCTACGAAGTGAAATATTTTTGCTTGTAAACTTTTACAAACATTTTATGGATGATAACAAACCAAACAATTGTTTGTTTTTTTTTTTTTTTTTNTTTTTTTTTTTTTTTGCTATATTATATTTAGCGATGCTGCCCTGCATGAAGCTCTGACATGGCGCTGCAGCATCTTTCTGTAGCAGTAAGCTAGCAGCATAGTTACAGCAGAAACAGCCTTATTCCTGCTAGTTTCAGTGTTTGTTCATCATATCAGTGACACTACAGCGTCACCTAATGACCAAAGCTGAAAACACAGCTATTGCCTGCTGTCTGTATACCAGGAAAAAAAAAGGTGACACTTTTAGATACCACAAGTCTACAGCAACCTTGTACACGTGTTAGTGAAAAACATTAGAAAAACAATTATTTTCATCAATTTTGACAACTTGAAACCATAAAACTGTTAAAANGAAAAACATTAGAAAAACAATTATTTTCATCAATTTTGACAACTTGAAACCATAAAACTGTTAAAACAAAGAGTTTCAGGAATACCAGGGGGTCGAGGGCTTAATTGAAAAAAATGAATGAATTAGAGGTGCGTAACGTGGTCCTGGTTTGCTAAATACCCAACCTATGTATTTAGGGGTTAATAGATACTTTCTTTCTTACTTACTTACAAAATAATTACTCATGTAATTGTTTTTGGGACTACACTTACTTATACTTGAGTTACTATTATCATAAAGTAACAATAATTTTACTTGAGTACAGTTTCTGGCTACTCTACANTACTTGAGTTACTATTATCATAAAGTAACAATAATTTTACTTGAGTACAGTTTCTGGCTACTCTACACGCCTGAGTATGTGTGTATGTGTGTGTTTGGGTAGAGAGTGTGTGTTGAATGGGGATGGAAGAGGAGGGGATGAGAGGTGAGAGATGTGGGTGTGATGGAGTGGATGACTGGATGAACTGCGTGGGGAGATGAGTGTGAAATTCTAAGCTTGTGGACGGAGGTTTCATTTATGTATGTTTGGGTAAATTATCATGTAGTTTTAGGTCATACAGATTGATGTTGTAATTGGACTTTTTTTTTTTTTTTTTNTTTTTTTTTTTTTTTTGTTTCCTAACTGTGTAATTTTGTATGTTTGATTGAGTGGAACCCCAGGAAGAATAATTGTTGCAGAGGCATCAACTAATGTGGATCCAATGAAATAAATAAACACATCAATATAGATAGATAGATAGATAGATAGATAGATAGATAGATAGATAGATAGATAGATAGATAGATAGATAGGAGACAATCCTAACTTATTTGGAAATAATGGAATTTAACCCTTGCTTGATAGGATAATGTAAGCAAAGCCCCATGGTGGAAGGTATGAAATTCAATAAAAAATAATTGTACCAAAAAAGAGAGTTTTTTAATTCTTTTTTTTTTCCTCCCTGTGTCTCTGAAGCTGAATGGTTCGAGCTGGTCTTCATGCCTCTGGCTATGTCCCACCCGACCCAGCAGCTGAAAGTCTTGTTAAGAGGAATCCAGCAATAACCTGCACCTCAGCCTGGGCTAATAAACCAGATTTTATTCAGACAGGCATCTGTGAAGTCAGCCCTGAGGGGGCCTTACAGTGGAGGGCGGGGCCACGATCATGTTTACAGGGACAACCATTAGACTAATGAACCTTTTAGTCAGCGGCCATCACTGGAAGCATATTCCTTCTCTGTTTAATCACTGTTATTAGCCTAACAGCTGTATGATAGTTTAATAATGCTGCTTTTACTGTCAGTTTACAGTTTTAGAATTACAGAAAAATTATAGCATTTCACTTTAAGGACCATACCGGCGATTTTGCAAATTTAAACCCAGTAAATACCTGTACACACATTACATTACTGACAACCAATTTCCAAAACATAACACCGTATTTTTGTTTTCCTGTTATTTTTTCAAATTGACAGATCTTTCAGAAATCTGATTTTCAGGTGATACACATTCAACGTTCCACCTGCTAACATGTAGAAGGGACAGTCATTTTTAATTTCTCTGTAAAAGTTGTCTTATCCTGGGACTATATTTCCTGGAGGAGAAATACATTGTCTTCCATGCAGCTCTGTGATGGATCAGTTAAATAAAGTTAACAAAAAATGTCATAGATGTCATGTTTGCTGTGATAGATTACGCATCACAAGCATGTTTAAAGTCTCTACAAGATGATTTCTTTAACGAACTGGAATGAACTGGAAGAATGGCAATCTGGAAGGTAGGAAAAAAAAATTCTAAAATTTACCACTCCAGTTCTATATTTTGGAAAATGGTTGTCAGTAACATAACGTGTATGCAGGTAGTGTATATTGGGCTCAAACATGCCAAATCACCAGTATTATCCTTTAAGTGTACTTTGGTTTCCTCGGAAGTAACACATTTGTCTGTAGTTTTTATATTTGATGAAATTATATCTTTTATATGTCAAACTCTTAATTACTTTGTGGGTAAGAGAGGTTGAGATTTGCATTTACACTCTGCATAGAGCGAATATGCTCCAGTGACAACAAATCCCTTTTTGTGGTTAGGTATAGGGATAGAATTCATACATGAATAATGAGAAATAAGAGGGGGTCTTGGGTTGGATTACACACTGATAACCATTTGTAGTGGCATATAAAGAATAACGTAGCAGTGTATAATTGGTGAGATGAGATGAGATGAGATGAAATGAGATGAGATGAGATAAAATAAGATAAGATAAACCTTTATTAATCCTGAGGGAAATTATTATGCCAAGGTGCTCAGCAGTACAAGTTACATAAACTGCAATAAAAACAATAAAGTCAAGTACTGCAAATGCAAAAATACAAAAATACAAATTAAAGTTACAAAAAATTATATACTACACTAAAACTAGAACTACTTTATGTACAAATACAAATAGATCCACAAAGATGAGATAAGGTACATATCTGAGTACAATGCAATGTCTATTGCACAGTAGCTGTATATATACATATATGTTTACAGCTACTGTGTGTGTGTGTGTGTGTGTGTGTGTGTGTGTGTGTGTGTGTGTGTGTGTGTGTAATAATAAGCTGTATATCAGTGCTAGTCGTGCTAATGAAATGCTAGCGGTTTTGTGCAGCGTGTGAATGCCTTACCTGTGATAAGGACTTCATGAATGGAGTGCTGATGTTACAGCGCCTCTGACTGGCCAGTCTGCGCTCAGCGTAGCACTCAATCTGAATATCTGATTGGTCCTGTGGAGAAAGGAGGAGGAGTCTGCTGAGTCAGAAAGCCACCATGGAGTTGGAGGCTAATAAATCCAGATCAGATTCAGGTGTAGTTTTGTAATATACAAACGTTTGTGAAAGTATGCGGTGGAGAAAGGAGTGATTATTAGTGAAAATGATAATGATTAAGTGAAACTGGCTTAAGGCACCTTGACGATGAGGCTGGAGAAGAGGAGGTTTGGGGAGGTGGAGATGTTGATGAAGGCTCCGTACGCGTTTTCTCCCTGATTCTCCAGCCGCGCAAACACGACCATCCTCCTCCGTCCCGCCTCCACCACGTACACAGAGTCCTGAGATGCTACCTGCTGGTGACACAGCGACCAGGTGCTGCGTTCACTAATGTTGCAGAACCGCCTTCAGGTGAAAACAAAAAGGTTTGACAGGTTCGTAATGTGAGAAGAATCTGATTTTATTCCTGTACAAAACAACTGCCTGACAGTCACATGGTAAATTTTGTAAAGACTGCTGAGTTAAAATCTTAAAGATTTAGTCAAAACAAAATAAAGTACGCTTTTCACCTTATTGCAAGTTCAGCATGTCATGATCTGTATCTATTTATCAGTAAAAATGTTAAAACTTAGTCATGTGGAATTAGTTGGGTATAATGAGTGACAGAGAGGCACGGATGATGATGATGATGATGATGATGATGATGATGATATACTCAACAAATCAATGAAAACACTCAGTGAAGTTCTGACTTACTGGACGTCCATCAGGTCGGTGTGACCATGGAGGATCAGGTCGGGAACGCAGCTCTCTTCCTGTTCACAGCCGTTCCAGAAAGGAAGCTACAACAATAGATAAGGATCACGTCATTTCAAGAATTCATTTCACAGCACCATCCAAGAAAAAGCAAATTATGAATCAAAAACAACACAGATAAACTTCTTTCATACTTAAGCCAATACCCACCGTCCTTAAAATGAACCTTTTAATCACAAATCATAATCACAATCAGTCTGCAGTCACAAATTTTCTTCTAATCAGGTTGAAAATCCTGTGAAGCAGCATTCAGACCAGTAACTCTCCACTGACAGCAGAAAGAAGAAAATCATCAGTCATACACTTCTACAAAAACTCAATTCAGTAAAATTAAGCATTTTAAATAAGAAAATATTAGCTACAGCGCAAATGCAACACCTCAAGTAAACTGATCACAGGATGCTCCAGACCCAAGAGAAATGGATCTATATCAATGGTTCCTACAATAACACAGGCAGATGATGCTGTTTTCCAACACTAAGCAGTTTTTCAAACTTCACTATTTCACTACTTCNAACACAGGCAGATGATGCTGTTTTCCAACACTAAGCAGTTTTTCAAACTTCACTATTTCACTACTTCATCTCATTCTATTTTTTAAAAAAAAAGAAAAAAGCCTTTAATATATTTTCATCTTTATCAGAACTCACCTTGATTACCCATCATTGTCAATCTATGTGTCTATTCTTTGAGATCTGCAAATTGTGGCTCTGGCACATGAATTTGTTCAAATCGATTCTGTCCACAGGACTGAAACCACGGAGGTACTTTTGGAACAAAATCAGAAAACAGAACAGAACAGAACTGCTTTACAGAACTGAGAACCTCCAACATGGCTGCCACAAGGTGCCATGTGTCACAACCTGGATGTTCACATCATCCCGAGTTCTTAGTCTTACCTCTGCCCTCAGAGTGCTCAGCCCGTCTGGGTCCAACACCGGACCCTCATCCAGGTTCTGCAACCCCATCTCCAAGACGACTACGATGGGACGGCCATAATCTGTCGTCTCCTGTAAGGTTCAGACAGTGTGTTTGTGTTTCTGATTTACAATCTGCATCTTATGAATGTTTAATGTGGCTGCTGAGGGACTCAAGTGGACTGGGAATCAAACCTGTGACTTTTTGTTTATGGGACAGAAAGTGAGTGTGTGTGTGTGTGTGTGTTCTTTGTGACCTGGACGGAGAATCCGAGTCGCTGGCAGCGCCTTAGTCCGGGCTGCAGAGAGAGATTCCTGGGCTGCAGCCGGTCCGACTCGTCCAGAACAGCTCTGGGAGGAAAACGCTTCTCATCCAACACCAGACTGTACCACATAGCTAGGAGAGGAGGAGGAGGAGGAGGAGGAGGAGGAGGAGGAGGAGGAGAAAATGAGGAGGAAAGGAAGACTTTGGTGACTCATTCCCGGACTGATTTACTTCCAAGTTTTGTATTACTTGTTGGATGCCAATACTGATCTTCCTAGACAAACCTAGATCACCTGACACACTCATTCCCTAACCGGCCTGCATCAATCAGCCAGTCCTCCTTTGTTTCTGATGGCATCTCTGTAGCCATGCCCATTAGCATCTCTGCTACAGTTTGATGGCTGATTGTTAGCATTTTCCTTTGGGAACTATCTAATACTTCCTCTTTTATACAGACCGTAAGCCTGCCTTTTTGATCACCGTTAACCTTAGCCCACTGGAACCATTAACCTGTCTCCTCTGCATTTTTATATCTGATTGTAAACTTTACATTTTTGACAAGTCTGCTTATACCTTACAGTCTGTGTTGCCTGCGTTAGGTATTACCCCTGCAGCCCCATGTGACAAAACACACAACACAAAGTTATTTGGTTCAGCATTATTGAATGTTTAAATGAATGTACTGTAGTGGCCACATGCTGACACTGTATGAATAATCAAGTGATGCACGCTGGCAATGATGATTTAAAACATTTCCACTGAATGTAGTCCAGGGTATTACAGATCCATGATCAGTGTTGGTTTGTTTTTTGGTGGCTGGTTGTATGAATAAAGCACTGGTTTTAAGTGTGACTAAGCTCGTTCTCATCTGTATAAAAACTGAAGTTGTCATTTACGAGCCAATAGAGAGTTGAGTAAGACGCTTTAATTCAGCGTGTTAATGCCGTGACCGTACTTTTTAAGAAATGATGTCAAAGTTAAAAACAGAATCTGAATAAATCACCATATCAAAGCTTCTTTCTCTGCTCCTGTTAGAGCAAGTTCATTTCAACCCATGTGGCTTATTGGCAAGTGCGTACAACTAATCCAGTCCAAATGAGAGAGGGGGTATATGAGGAGATGATGGAGAGAGAGAGAGAGAAGAGATGAAGGTATGATATGATGGAGGGAGAGAGACTGACACACTTTTAACTGGCTCAGGTTAGCATGCTAGCGAGGTTTCCACTCAGCCGGCCCGCACATCTGAAGCCAATTACAGAGACACGATAACAGCTTCACAAAGCTCTGTGGGGAACCTGCAGCGAGGAAGGGAGCACGACTAAACTTTCCACAGACAGACAGTGAAAAACGACAAACATCTGGATGCTCCTGATGATAGCATCCACACAGCTGGCAGGCTGCATGGCCTGGAATGGAGGGCCGTTTTAATTTGGAAAATTAGACTTTTCCCCTGTATTTACTCAACTGAACTTCAGCCATTCATTCAGAATGAGAGCTGCACACTCAACAACAGTCTGCAGCAGACTGAGGGAGTTTCATTCTGAAGGACAGGAAGGAAGGAAGACAAAAGGGAATTAAGCAAAAAAGAAGAAAAGTACGGGCAGTATGAGCAATAATTTAACAAGCGTAAAGGTTTATAGCCACGCTCACTGCCACACACACAACTCCAATTTCACCAGAAAAACAACATTGTTAGATGTATGAAAAATATATTCACTGTCGCCCTCAACACTTAATGTTATAACGGGAGTGTATCTATGTTCCCAGGGTCCTATGTTCCCCAGTTCAATATTCTGTTAACACACATTAAGTGTGTGTTAACAGGCCAACCCTAACCTTAACCCATTGTGTGCTCTATTGTGCTATATAGAGCTGGGGAACATAGGAATGACTCTTGTGACATCCTCTGATTAGCATGTTAGCATGCTATGCTAATGGTAATCTCAAAGTACAGCTGAGGATCTAAGTGTTTGACTAATATAAATGTTAACCTGTTGATGATACAAGAACAAAAGTCAGTGGATCACCAAAGTCGTGAGGATTCATCCTCTGGGGATCATGCATTTATGCACCAAATTTCATGGCAATCCATCAAATAGTTGTTGACCAAAGTGTTGCACCAACTAACCAACCAACCAACATGCCATACCTACAGCCACAAACGTGACTATAGTTACCATTGCACATATGGAATGAACTGGTTAGATGCATAATTACCACAACAGCAAAAAATCAGCAATGCATGATTAGCATGATTAGCATGAATATCCCACCTACCCACATCCTTGCTAGTGTCCACCTTGGGGTCCGTCCTGGTATCTAGACTCAAACAGACGATCACTGACATGCAGGTGACCTCCTTCCCTCCTCGCCGACAGTCTTTGTTGAAGATGTTGACCTTCTCGGGTTCAAAGGTCAGCTTAGCTTGAATCCTCACCACACCACGGGACCTGCAGGAAGCACGCATCAGTCATTCAGCATGTGTGTGTTTTTTTAAACAACACCGTGTTAACAACTGAAGTGCTGCTGTTATGGTAAATTACGTATTTTACATACATATTGTGTGTTTCTGTGCCTATCAGACATGCGGTCAGATTAGTTTAGAACAAGAACTTAGTTTCAGGGTTGAGACTGGGTTTATAAATGTCTGACCAGATGATGACCGCAGCTCCCAGTGCTCCCACTGCAAGATCAACCAGCCCATCAGCATTAATGTCCAGTACGCCGTGAAGACTCCGACCAAAATACTGCAGACCTGCAGACAGACCAGCTGCAGAGAGACGCTGCAGAGAGAGAGACAGGCAGGGAGACAGACAGAGAGAGACAAAGATACCAAACTTCTTTATTTTGGATTTCGCCCTCGGCTCCACATCCCTGCTGGAAGAGATAAGTGAAATCCAAAAGTTTCATATGATTCTTCAGGAGGAAGAGATGAAGTCCAAACACAGACAGCTTAATGAAGCATTAAATTCAAATCTGTGGAAACTATTTGCATGTTTGTGAGTTTCTTGATCTGTGAGGTCCTGCAATATCATATAACCTGAGAGACAGTTTTGTCTACTGTCTACTCCCCTGTCTTCAACCCTGCAAGACCAGAACTTCCAGTCTGATTCTGTCCTGATGGTTTGAGTCTGGACTGGTCAGGCTGATGCAGGTAGGGTCTTGTCAGCAATGGTGGACTGTAAAACTGATTCTTATTTACCTGTCTGTATTGGGGTTCGATGGTTTTGTCCTTCCCATGAAAGACATAGACCGCCCCCTGGTGGTTGTCCTCTAGTGGCGCTCCTACCACCAGGTCCCTGAAATCATCTCCGTTCATGTCAGCTATCTGGGCCAATGCTGAACCGAATCGGGAGTTTTGAGTATGGTCAGAAATCTCCAGCGCCCCCTGCAGGACAAATGATGTCTGGAGAGAAAAAGGAAGGACTGTTTTCTTTGAGTATAGTTTAGAGTTAAGCTTATGTCCATTTATAGTTTCTACCCGTGGTTTAAGCGCGTAGATGTAAACCTTCCCTCTCTCCCAGCCCTGGCTGTAGTACATGGGTGCTGCCACCAGGAGGATGTCAGTCTGTCCGTCCACATCTATGTCCATCGATAGCAACTCACTGCCGAAATATGACCCGATCTGGCACAGCATGAAAATTAATCAAATACACTGCAGTAGAAATAAGTAGACAAGAAGATTATTATTATTATTATTATTATTATTATTATTATCATTATTTTATTTAATCAGGGAAGGCCATTGAGAGCAAGCTCTCTTTTACAAGGGCACCCTAACAATACATATAAAACAATAAATAAAATAATAAAACAACAACAATAAAAATAAAATAAGAATGAAAACATATCCAAAAAAAAAAAAAAAAAA
>VXCM01005581.1:18829-39346 GCA_014773175.1 Lucifuga dentata
AAAACACAACATCAAATAAAACACATACACTCAGAATGATCCATACTAGCCAGAAGGCACTTAAATTGATTAAAAGAGATTAGATTTTTTAACTTTATCAGCTTTTGCAATTTATTCCACTTATGTGGTGCATAATTTTTAAAAGTCATTTTCCCAATCTCTGTCTTAAAATGATGAGTAGTGAGGACCAAATAGTCTTGTGATCTAGTGTCATGCAAAACTGATCTATAATTTAAAAGACTTGTGAGATAGCCAGGAAGTTTACCAAGAAGTCCTTTATAAATAAACAGGATGCAGTGCTGCTCTCTTCTCACTGACAATGACTGCCACCCAACTTTCTCATAAAGCAGACAGTGATGTGTTCTATAACCATCTCCAGTTATAAACCTGAGGGCAGAATGATAAACTGCATCCAAAGGTTTCAGAGTAGAAGCAGAAGAGTGCATGTAAATGATGTCACCATAGTCCATGACAGGTAAAAAAGTTGAAATGAAGTGGAATGTAACGGAAAACAGTATTCTTACATTTTACTCTCTAAATTTTTACTAGTGATCAAGGTTAAATTATGTTGTTTGAGGCTGGGGCAGGGTTTTGAACATGGTTCTTCTTCCTGGTCCACCACACATTCCATTTCAAGTGGAAGAACGCCATTTATTTTTATAGAAATAAATCAAAATTCCACAGAAAAATCAGGCTACAATATTCTCTCTCTGGTTTCTGGTTTTACTGAACTTGTTGCCAGGGGCAACAGTCTGGACTATCACAAAGACAACCATGTGTAACACATGTGGACTCTCCGTGTGTGTGTGTGTGTGTGTGTGTGTGTGTGTGTGTGTGTGTGTGTGTGTGTGTGTGTGTGAGACCTGCTGTCCAAGCAATGCATGCAGGATCGTCAGGTTTCCAGTGTTCTTCAGGGTGAAGATGATGACCTTTCCCGTGTGGTTGAACCTCGGTGCTCCGGCTACGTAGAGCTGAGAGCCGCGAGACGAAATCATCGAACCCACTGAGTAACCTTAGGCCGGAAAAACACAAACTGACCCTTTACTTCTGATTCTTTAACAACAGTTTGATCCATGACAAATTATCGAATGATCTAATCACTAACTAACGATCAGATTGCTGTGAAATTTGCTGTGAATGTTCATGTTCACAGAGGAAGATTCCTATTCATTTTCATGAAGCCCTGCCCTTTTCTCTTTCCAGGTTTACACCTGTACACTGTACCCTGAGCATACCCAAATTGAATGGGCATATTTCATATTTCCAGGAGCACATGTGCTCAGTACATTCATTTTTTCAGGAGATAAACCATTTTGATTTTAATGACCCCATGACCATTCCTCTAGTGGCAACTTTGCATTTTTAACTCCATGAATGGTATGTCTCTCGGAATATAAAAATCTTTGGTGTGTTGTTCACTTTGGAATATTATAGCATATTTGTACAGCAACACAATTAAACAATAACAATCACACGTTAATAAAGGAATAACAAAACTCACAAGAGAATGAGCTACAAAGAAAAGAATAGACTGAAATTATATTTATTTTCTATTACCCAGGTAGGCTCCGTGGTTCTTTAGCTCCTCTGGAAACTCCTCCTTATAGGACGATTTTGGCGGGACGACTTTCCCATGTTTAGTTTCTTTCAGCACGGCACCATTCCAGTCATAGGCACCCACCGCTCCGAGCAGAATGCCATCCTGAAGGCAAACATGGGTATATTTATATAGATTTTGCTGTTGATTGAATGCACAGTGTTTGCTGCAAACACATTATTTTGCATTGCAGGAAGTCAAAGGAGAGTCTGAATGATCCGGTGTTAATTCTTAGACTCTATGGGTACATTCTTTACTGTTTACCATTTGTACTGACACCTTTTTGCAGTTTATGCATGAATGCATTCTGCGTTGGGAACAAGTCATTGTTTTGCAAGTCAAGTCTTGTACTTACTGCTAGGGATGGATCTAGGGTTAGTGGAGATCCAGGGCTTAGCCCAGATCTCCTTTGAAAAATCCAGGCATGAGGTAGCTTTGGCTATCTACCAAAGCAAACAGCTTTGGTAGATAGCCAAAGCTATTTTATATCTACCAAAGCTAAATATAAATTTGAGAAATGCTTAAGAAATATAACAAATCATGTTACATCTTTTAACAAGTATTATGAAGAAATCTTTTTAAACAAAAAAATCTTTACAATGATCTAAACAGTGGAGCTGTATTGGTGCGTTATGTCCATTCCGTCTACCAATTTGGTCCGACAAATCTGTTCACAACACTAGAGTTCCACCTTGGCGATGAATTTGGGTAATTTGCAAAAACTCCACAGCAAATTTAAAGCACACTATTACAAAAAGGATTCAGGGCTTTATGGAAAATGTCCCCATATTAATCCCCTTTTAAGCCCCATAAGCCCACCCCTAAGCCCTGCGATAGACTGGCAATCTGTCCAGGTGAACCCCGCCTCTCGCCCTATGACTGCTGGGATAGGCTCCAGCTCCCCCATGACCCTCAACAGGACAAACAGGTACAGAAAATGGATGGACGGAAGCCCACCCCTAACACCGCCCCTGGTTATTGCTTGTTAGCTCTCAGTCACTGGACATGATCAATGTAACGAGCCAGCATGGTTCTTCACTTTGGGCTTGAGGGTGTCGCGTCTTTCAATAAAAAATGCTCGGTTCCATCTGAAGTCCCAAGTCAGTAGAGTTCAAATTAAAATTAAAATTCAAGTCGCAAATCTTGTTTTATTTTTTAAATTCAATCTGAAGTGATCAAAACACTGAAACCACATTATTTTTTCTATTACCATCTGAAAGTCACAACAATCTTTGGGACAAAAACTGATCAGAAGTGGAGACAATGAACTAGTATTTCAGTTCAACACGTTGACAATACGTGTGCAGTCAGATGAAGCCTGGTAGTCGTAAAGTCTAGAGATTTATTAAATCATGTCTCTGTAGGTGAGTAAAATGAGGACCACAGGATGATCAAATCTTTGAAGGCAGTCTACAACATATGGAGTTGGACTGAGCGACTCCACAGGCAGATTCACTGTTACAACGTGTTGTCAACGTGTCTTGACGGAGCGAGATTATCACTCCATCAGAGCCGAAACTGTGCCGTCTGTTTTCCACATCAGTCTGACTCTGACCCGATTTCACATCTTAACTTTTACTCCTGAAAATAAATTGCAGGAAACTCAGACATTCTTTACATAACTGTATGTGTACGCCTATGATTGTGCATAAGTGAATGTGCATAACATATGTGTGTATCCATGTCTTCGTGTCTGTGTGAGCGTTTGCCATGTGCTCCTGTGTTTAATTACAGCGTTTTGTTGGCAATTGTATGTTCAAAAAACAACCATCTGCTCCGTGTTGCATTTTTCAGACTGTAGAATTCAGTTGTGAATAGGCTACAAATGCTGATTTTTCCCTGGATAAGAAACATAAAAACTATTTCTAGAAGCATCTTACTCCATCTGCCAGCACTCAGCTGCTTCCTCCAGTTAATTGTAAAGTCTTTCTAAGGGAGATTAAAGGGAAGATCAAAAATGTAGGTTTTCTTTTTTTTTTTTTTTTTTTTTTTTTTTTTTTTAGCTGAATCAATGCTCATATGGCATCCGGGAGAAAAAAATGGATAATGTGGCCATGTATTATGAATTAATTCCCACGCTTTGTTAATAGCTGCACACGTATTAGTTGTTCCCTCATTTTACTTAAATTGTGACCATGTTTTACCATATTGTTCCCTCATTTCAGCTCAGTTTTTCTACATTTTGCCTATCTGTTCAATCATTTTAGCTAAATCGTGGCCATGTTTTGGTGAAGGTGGTGAACAGGTTGGTGGTATTGCCCCCTTTTTTTGGTTCCTGTCGATCAGCATTTCCTGCAGACTCCCTGGTATGTAAACAACAAACAAGGGCTGTTTTTTTTTTCTTAACAGCCTTTGCAGAAATGATTTTGCAAGCAAAAAACAACTGTCTAGTAAAGGGTGGTGTCACTTTGAATGTAGCCAATTAAAGCCAAATTCAATGAGTTAAGTATTAAAACAACTTTAGATTTATGAGTTAATAAGTAATTTAAAATAAAATTCCATTTATTTGCCTGTGTTCTGTAATTAATCTGACATAATTAATATATTAAAAGCAGTTACAGATGAATTTCATGATGAAAGCTCAACAGGCTTCTTCACAGAAACAAAATAATCAAATAGAAAGAAGACCTAGTTATCCTGCCTCAGGTTCCTGTCAACATGAAGCAAACGCTGATTAACTGTACTAATAGGCATTTTATTTTTTACCTTTACGCACATTTCTTGCTGTGTTTTCTCTGAGAAAACAGATGTAAATTAGTACTTAGTACTTTTTTAAAGGAACTCTGTACCCTCATACAGCAACGACCACACAAACGCTCACACACATACAAAAACCAGCATAGCCGTGAGTAACATCCCTGCTACATCAAGCTAGCTTGTTAATAGCTCTGCTACCCACTACAGTAAGCTAGCTCGTAGCCACAGTACGTCAGGCTGAGGCCGGATTTACATGACAAGCGCTGAGCGTTGCCATTGACCTGGGCGTTCAGCGTTCTGCTCGCACATGAGCGAAGTCTGAGCAGCTCAACCTCACGCTGACAGGAAGCGCTCGTTGCTAATGACAATTTAACTGTTACCACGGACTGTAAAGACAGGATGTAGCCTAGACGCAATCTTTGCACATTCGTGGTTAAAGTCGGATTTTGGTTTCGACTCTGGTAGCAACATGGACATCGCAAAAAGAAAAAACAAAAATGCTCTTCTTATAAGGAGAAGAAAAGTGAAAAAATGGCGAATGAGGGTACACAAAACCTCACATTTCAGACACTATATTAACAATTTCCAAACCTGACGTCCCTGTCTGACTGCTGACATTTTACCAAGCCAGCGCCTTTTTTTTTTTTTTTTTAAACCAGATCATGTTACGATTTTAAAGTTGTGTTGTATACTCTACAGTTCATAAGCTCCTCCTCCACTGTTGTGGCTCTTCTGGTTACGTGACGTACAGCAGCGCTCTGATTGGTTGCACATTGGAAAGGTCAGCCTCGGAAAGGCCGACCTGACCTTTTGAATTTAAAAAGTTGAATTTAGTTGAGCTTTGAGTGCCGCGTAAAAACGGAGAGTCTGAGCAGCTCTCAAGGTGGCGTGACACAACGTTAGGAGTCACCGCTCAGCTCCCAATACACAATAATGGAACGCCCAGGTCAGCACACACTTAACGCTTGTCATGTGAATCTGGCCTGAAGGACTGTTCCTCTTAGACTGTGATCAGCAGGGAACTGTGCTGTGCTGAGAGAGAGATAAAGACAGAGAGAGAGAGAGGGAGAGAGAGAGAGAGAGAGAGAGCAAGTTAGAGTCCACAGTGAATCCCAGGAGAAAATGGCTTTAACAGGCTTGAACAGAGAATTGTGTAAGTGTGAAACATTGAAATTCAAGTTTTTTGTATCACCTGAACATTTGATTTTGAAAGATTAGAGCGAAAGCCACAATACGGTTTTATGTTTTGGAAAATGGTTGGCAGCAGTGTAACGTCTATGTAGGCAGTATTTATTGGTTTGAGTGCGAAATCATCCTGTTAAAACATCTGATAATTGATTTTTTGAGGTTTTTGACATGTTGCACCGCTGTTCAATGTGATTTTTATGAGCAAAGATGAACATGACAGCTGATCTACATTAAACATTGTTTGTTTTTGCTCTTCACATAGAAATGATTCATGTAGATCATCTGTAGATATTAATAACTTAAGAACTTGTTGTGGGTCTCCATGTCTTTCCAAGCAGAAGCACTGGAACATGGGAGTCAGGAGAATCAACTTAGAACTTGTCACATTTTAAGGACTTTCCAATTTCCTCGTTATTCCTCAGAGGAAACTTTCTGATGATGATGATGATGATGATGATAATCTGTCCATCAAGAGCTACATAACTTATGCAGCTTTAACACCCATACATTTGGTTTTATATCACCACCAGAGATGTTCATGAGTCATTAAATTAGAGTCCAAGTCAAGTCTCAAGTCTCCATGGTGGTGGTTTCCAATTTGACATTATTGTTTATGACCTGTATTTTTTTTCTCGTAACTGATCGGACTAAATAAGAGCCGCCATTAGATCTTAGACTTACTTACAAAACAGTTACATTTTAAATGAAGACAAACCTCAGTTAAAAATTCAATTTCAATCAAAAAATGTATTTTTCACTTGAACAGTTAAATATTATACCAAACTATTCAAGTGTATATTGCATGAAAAGGTGACAGGTGATGTGGTGTTAAAACAGGAAGTGTGTGTTGTAAAGGTATTTTATCTACTGCTTTGTTTTTACTAAGGGTGTACTTACTTGTGGAACTATGTTATGTAGAAGGTTAGTTAATAAAAATTCTATTTGAAGTAGGGTTGTCACAATATCAGATTTTCACTCCATGATTATCCTGACCAAAAGAATTCATGATAACGATATTATTGACATATCTATAGAAAATCTGAAAAAATAATCATGCTATCAAAATTCATCTTTAACGTTGTTTATTGTGTGTTTTGTCTCTTTTTTGGTAAATGAATTAGACTCCAAACAGGTGTGTAGGGAGGTGGAGAGAGTCTGTAACCAGAACTGTACAAAAGCTACAAAAAGAGCAATTCCACCTTAAAGGATCATGTAAAGGAACCAGATGACCTGATAAACAAAAGATCCACAAATCTAACAAATAACCAGGAGAGAGAAAATCCTGTCAAGTCCAATGCCATGATAACTTAGCTTTAACAACACAACTAAGACCTTCATGGAACATTTCCTGTTTCAGGGCTAGCAAGCTAACTGCTACTTCCTGTCTCTACCGTGGTGAAATCTGCAGGATAATGGATTTTTTATTACTCTTCCTCCCACCCTTGTGAAAATGGTGGTCAAGTCAGTTGTTTAATTACTCCAAAATGTGACATTAAAAATAGTTTATTCTGGAATCTGAATGTTATGGGCAGTCCAAAGGAGAAAAGTCAAGCAACAATTTAATTACTTTTCAATTCCAATATCTCAATAAGCATGTTTCAATATATCTGACGGTCCCCGGTTTCTATTTTTTCACAGTTTTTGACTCAGTTTTACAGGTTTTGTTTGATCACCCTGTTAAAGGTTTTGAGCTGAAAACCTTTGTTTTTGTTGTTTAAAATGAAGTTGATCTTATACAACAAATGTTGCTTTCTGTCTCATGTTTTCTCTGAAAAGCAGGTGACTGCTGCTAAATAAGAAAAAAAAAATACAGATTTCACTCAATCATAAAAGTAAAGAGGATCTTGGTGGCTAATGGGAGGTATGTGCACCCTAATGAGCTTCTTGTAAATGTCAGTTACTCACTTTGACCAGATGTGAGGAAAAGCCGGCCTGGGCCATCTGCAGGCCGAAGCCTCGACCCTGACTGCTGGTTCCTGACAAAACACAAAGACGACAGCAAATTTCACACAGACACTACATCCTCAACAAATTAAGCTACAGTATATTTATGACGTGCCGCCGACTCAACCTGATATATGATTTATGATTTTAACACTGATGTACACGATCTCCTTGTAATGCAAAGGATTTGGTACTACTGCTGCTCATACTGAGAATAAACACTGTACAGAGCCCTTAAAGGACATGGGAGGAAAAATAAATAAATCAATGGAAGGAAAAAAAATAGCGAGTTCTTTTGCATTATCTCGCAAAAGTATTGCCAGATAACACAAATGTTTTACGAAATAATGCAAAACCTGACCCTTCATTGAGGGAAAGTGTGACAGTATATCCGGGTCACTCTGATGTGCCATTGCTAGGCAACAATGGAGCAATTTGTCGAGTTTTATATTGAGCTTGGACTAAAATATGAAGTGTGTGCTTGGATCTAGGTCACTTGGGTTATCTCGCAAAAATTTTGCATTATCTCACAAAATGTTTGTCTTAACTCACAAACCTTTTGCATCATCTCACAAAAAGGCTCGACAAAAGGACTGTCAAGTCCAGCACCATGATGGACGTGGACTTGACAGAACTGTTCCTTCCACTCATATTTTTTACCCCTCCCATATCCCTTTAGGGGCTCTGTAATACTTTGCTGCAGCTCTAAACAACTTGGTGATACTTTACTTTAGTCTGGCTTAGTTATGTTTTTCTTTCTGCTCCCTAATGTCAAATATGTTTTAATGAAGCTTCAAAAGCATCAACCATTTCACAGAGTAAGGTCATTATGGAACTACAATGGAGGTAAGCAGACCTTCCAGAGAAAAGATCCTCTCTCCCAGAGCATCCACGATGTCTTTCAGCGCTGACTCGTCTGTCACGCTGAAGAAATGATCTTCGTCCGGGTCGCTGGAGATAAATTTGATCTCCTTCAGAAAGGCTTCAGGGTTGATTCCACGACGGTTGTAGTAACCGAGGACCTGGACAGGACATGGGAGGAGTTTTATTAGAAAGATCTGGAAGTAAATGTTAGACTGCAACAAAGCAAGAGATACATGCTCTAAGCAACAGGAAGCAGAGGCAGGATCAGACAGGAAGTCGGGGCAGGTGGGTGGGTTTCTGTGGAGGAAGATAAAGAGCGACAGACTCACAGCGATGGCGTACGTGGTGATGTTGTCTCTCTCGCTCTTGGCCATAACCTCTGCCAGCTGTGGGCTGTCATGCGATTCCCCGTCCGTGATCACGATCATGACCTTCTTAGCGCCGGGTCGGCCTCCGCGGCGAAACGCCTCCGAGCTGTGAACAGAACGGTCAGCTTCAGTAAAATACTGCACTTATCAGAGTAGCTGCTTGCTTACGAAGTTAGATTTTTTTATTCCTTCTGAGAGATGATTCCGTGTCGTACCGGGCCACATTGATGCCCAGCGCTGTTCTCGTCTCCGCGCCGCCACGCTGGTCGATGCTCATGGCGGCTTCCACCACCTCCGTCACTGTCTCGTACTCATCCAAGCTGAACTCGTGGACCACCGTGGAGCCATACTGAACCACGCCCACCTGTAGACAAAACAAACCACATCTCTTGAGATTCACGATATTAAAAAATACCCATGAAGCATTTTGCAAAGACATAAAAATGTACAAGCACGAAGGCAACCAAACCTTTCTCTGTATTCCTGAAAGTATAGTTTCACATTCTTCATTTACACGGCTCTGCGTTGTACAATACTGAATTGTACTGGATAATCTGACTGAAATTTGGGGATGAACTGACCTGCGTCTGACCTGGGCCAATGTAGAACTTTTGCAGGACATTGATGAGGAACTCCTGGACCTCGCTCCAAGGGTAGATGGAGTTAGAACCATCCAGAACGATCACAATGTCCATGAAGGTCTCACACCCTGGAAGTGGAATGAAAATGTAAATGCATGGATAGATAGACAGATGTACAAATGATGGATGGATGGATGGATGGATGGATGGATGGATTACTCTGCAGGGCTGGAGCGATGGTGTGGGACAGTCGGAAGTTTCGGCTGACCCTGGAGCAGATTCCTGTACTATACAAGGAGCTTCCGCATTCATGAGACCAGAGCGGACCACAAGCCTGAAGACACGTTCACACACACCCCATAAATAACAGCACCAATAAACCATGAATGGAAAAATCTGTCAAATGACTGGAAAATATGAAAATATGAAAACAAAATGCTCTCGGTATTTCTTCAGAATGTCACGGTGACTTTGTCTGAGGTGAAGATGAGTTTTTGGAAGGAGACTTGGGTTTTTTTTTTTTTTTTNTTTTTTTTTTTTTTATCTGTCTCTCACCACAAAGCTGTTGTCTCTGGGGTTGGAGGTCAGCGTCATTCCCAGCCTCATGTTGTCTTTCCGCTCAGAGACGTTGTTGGGAGAAAGCTTCCCTGCAGAGACCAAACAAATCAAAGCTGATCAGAGTCGGTTTGTAGGCAAAGCGTTCAGCCATGACTGGTCAGTGTGACCTTTGTTCTTCTCTTAGTTCACAGATAGGATTAGATTAGTTAGATGGCAGATTTTTGTGGCATCATCAGCCAATAAAAACATTTTTGGTGTACCAACATGTGGCCTTTTTGTAAAGTATTTTATGTTGTAACTCATAACTCCTGAACAGTGAGATGTAGATGCACATTTCTTTTAAATGCCTTAGAGGCCACATTCATTTTTATCTAAACAGGTTTTCTGCTGTTTTAGATACAATGACCCAGATTCATAAACTGTAGCACACAAATTACCACAACACTATGTGCAAATCTCATGGCGCAACCACATTTGCTCATTCATGAATGCTCGTTAGCAACATATTTTAGCATTAGCCTTAAAGAGGCATTACTGTTATATTTCCTTATTTATGTGTTGCGGTAGCTATTGATAAAACAAATCGACATGCTAAAATTAAGACCTGCTTCATTCTGGTGGTAAATTTCAGCTTTGAAATCTGTGCGACATTTCAAATTGTATTTATGTCATGTGTTAGTGATCAATAACTTTGATAAACTCACTCAGCTAATCAAACAGTATTTAAATGGTGAGTTTTGATGTGATCTGACACGTTCTTGTGCGCTCTGCTTCACCTGCTACACTACGCACATTTGAGTTCCTCACATACACGCCACNCACAGCACAATCACACACTACAAAAGTTAAAATACACGTTTTCCTGTTATTTTAGCATCAGTCTTTTAAAACGAGGATCTCTAAGCAGAATGTACTGTATGTTTCCTTTGCTGATTTGTGGCTTTAAAGCCAGATAAATCAGGATAAATGGCTGATAAATATGCAGCAGCTCATTAACACACTGATCTTCATTTTACCTGTCACACCTCACAGCAACGTTGCCTTAATGTGACAGTGGTGCTAATTATTGTAGGAGTAGTTTTATGAATGAGCTTCAATCATCACGGCACACATTAAGGCAACACTCCTTATCGCTGTTTTTTATGAATCTGGGCCAGTGTTTTTTGGTGTTAAGTTTGAAGTAAAAAAGTACATGAAAACAGAAAAAAATAGAAAACTGTAGAATATATTATAAAAATCATATGTAGTACAACTCTTTGTTATTTTACTGGCACATGATTTATTGTGTTTGTGCAACATTTATCTCTCCACTTTCTATTACCAGAAGCAGATTCTGAGCTGTCCTCACTACTAGAGGACCTCATTTACTACAAGTTATGGTGAAAAGTCATCTTGCGGCGGGAAACATGACTTTTTTATGTGTCGAAAAATAAAATCCAGTTAAAATTGCATTTAGACTGATCTTTTCACCAAATCTGCTTATATTTCAGAAAACATTGGTTAAAAAAAAAAACTAACGCCATAGATATACATTCTGTAACTGCTTTGAATGGTTAAGGTTAAAACTGATAATCTTATGTATTTACATCATCATGACAATAAAAGTTGACCTCATTTATCTAAACTGAATTAGTTGTTCAGAATGAAGAGTTAATTCTGATTCAATTTAGATAAATCAGCTCATCTTAGATCTTGAAAGCAAAACTATCAAGATGAGATTGTACACTGAAAAGGTCTAAACGCGCTGTTGTAACCTAAATTTGTGTGTTTTTTTTAAGGGTATAAATCCTGAGTACAAACACCTGCTTTTGTTTAAATGAACATGAGTCAGTTCTCACCCAGGTTGAGCCGGGTGCAGTTGGCGGGGCGGCTAGTGTCCAGAGGGCACCTGAACACGTCACCAGTCGTCTGGTTTCCTGTGGATTCAAAGGGGGCTCCAACCAGCAACCTGCCAGGACACACACACATACACACACACCTGGCTGACATAATAAAACACAACAGCACAGAACACACTCCGATAATGGCTTTAGCCTTTATTAGCCCACGCAGGGAATCCAGCCAGAGCTCAGATTTAACAGACGGAGAATCAAAGAGACAGAGAACTTTTACTGTCTGTCTGCTGCTTTCTTCTGTCTCCACGTTGTATTTTTGACTGTAACTTGAGGTTAATACGCAAGTTGAACAATGAGACAAATGAAAGATGAAAGATAAAGATTCCTACTACAAAGCTGTGTACATTAAAAATGGGTGAGACTAAAGTATCTCAAATACAACTCAAACTCAACAATGGCTCAGTTAATTAATATGCAATGTACATTTCATTTTTAATTACTATTCTCCTGTTTAGAGGTTTAGACATAAAGGTGTCCAGCCAGAGAAGAGCAGGCTGGTTTAGATACACTTTTAAAATTAAAATTAAAAATAGCAAAATGTTATTGATAAACAAGTTTAAAATAGAGAAAATAGGAATAACTGAGGATGAAACTGTTGCACGTCTAATTAAAGTGCATGAATCACTATTATTTTTAGGTATTCAATTACCAGCTAAAGCCATTTTCACACGGGATTAGTATTACCTGAAGTCGCATGTGATCTGTTTTTATTTCAGAGGTTGTCTGTTTTATTCATTCTCCTGTGAATCTGATGTGTCTAAAATCTGGAAAGTAAGCAGCTAAATTATAGATGACCCATGTACTCGGTAAATTATCTCACCTGTTTCTGCTTCAGGTGTATCTGGAGGTAATAAGTGGAATTTCATCAGTAAATCTGACTGAACTGGGACAATCCCTGAATCATATGAGATCCCCAGATAATGATCTTATCGTAATCAGGGGGCTGGATCCTATCCCATTAGTCACTGGAGGTAGGGTTCACCTGGACAGGTCACCAGCCAATCACAGGGCTCACACAAACTCATTCACACATAAGGTCAATTTAGAGTTTCCAGTTCACCAAACCTGCATGTCTATGGACGGGAGAACATGGAAACTCCACACAGAAAGGACCCAGTCGGATTCTAACCCAGGATGTTCTTGCTGTTAGGCGTAGTGTTACCCACGAAGCCGCCATAGCTCCCCCAGGTAACGCCAAACCAGTAAAAATAAGACTTTTACTGAGGTGTCCTGGGTTTGATTCTATGCTGGCGTTTGGCCCATGTTATCTTTCTTAAGTGTGAAACATGCAATAAATGCATATAACAGTACCGTCGGGCTCATTAAACCTCCTGTATGAACTCTGAGGTCAGCTCGTCTCCCACTTTGGAGCAGCAGCTGCTGAAGCGTTTAGTGGCGGTCGTGTTTAAAGTGAACCCTGCCCGCTACTGCGACACACACATTCAGCTGGTTACGAGTGCTAAATGGAGTAAAAACCACCACGTGGCTCGGCCGGCGGTTCTGGGTAGACGGCTGAGTCACATACCAGAGGAGATGCCGTAGTAGAGAACGAACCCGCAACTTGCTAATGCATCTCCCATCCACATCAAAAGGGTGGAGGCAGCGCTGACAAACCACATCCCACACAGTCCACATGCTGCGGCCTGCAGCAGACCCAGACCTGCTCAACACGGAGTGTAGCTGAATAACCCTAACCCTAATCCATTATGTGCTGTATGTGCTATATAGAGCTGGGGAACATAGGAATGACCCCCTCAACACGCTGTCTGACATCATCTTCTCCATTTTATGTTTTTATGTGAATTTTATTTTGTATCTTTTTTATGGACCAAGAGTCTTGAATAAAAGCTCCACTACTACTACTACTAAGTTGCACTGAAAAAATAATCCTTCACTAGACAGACTGTGAAAGTTGAAACTTCCAGAACAGTGGAGCTGGATAGCAATTCTGACCTACCGATTCCATTCGATTTCAATTTTCAAAGCCCCAATTCGATTCGATTCATTTGATTCAGTTCGGTTAAATTCTGGAAAATTCACCATTGATGGTAAACATTCTATTTTAACTCTCTGAGTGGTGAAATATACTTAGAAATGTGATGATGGTTGATGATCAGTAGATTATAAAGTTGGATTGTTATGTACGTGTGAATGCTATCAAACTGTTCACATTATTATTACAACATTAATAGGAGAATATTATTACTGTGTTGTTATTACTGCATTTATTGTTGTCTAGGAACTAAATCAGTGAAACATTGAATTTGGATGTATCACCTGAACATTTGATTTTGAAAGGAGATTTGGCAAAATAACACAAAACTAAAATTGGGTTTTATGTTTTGGAAATTGTCAGTAAACTACATGTTGGCAATATTTATTGGGCTTAAACAAGCTAAATCACCAGGTAGTCCTTTAACCACACATGACACCTGTTAACCAGAGAGTGCTTTAAATGATGTGTGATATAACTATATATTAGATTAAATTTCAATACATTTTTTATGCTATTTTTTAGCGATCAGAGGTAGGAAGTCAGACACAGGTTAAGTTTTTAAACTTCCTGCTGAGCTTTATTTTCTCCATGCAACCATTCAATATGTAGAAACATACACCCTGAGTAAGTCCTGTGACCACATATGACAGCTCCCACAATTTAGCATCTGTCTTAAAGGGACAGTACACCTCTGTGGATTCTGCAACCATAACTATATAACCACTAATTAACAAAAAGCAGTAAAAGTGTATTTTGTCACAGTAAAGTTGTATAAAAATTGTGCACGGTGCAACAGCAACACAAGCAAAATAGCATTTCTAAGAATTCATTTTAGCACCAGTAAAATTCTATGTATAATCATTTTACCGCTATAGAGAAACGTTTTCAAACTTATTTTTAATGCTAAAGATCCATTTCTGGTGCTGCAGTCATCACAAGTCTGTTTGTGGAAGGACAGAAAACCTCAAACCTGCAGACTGAATGTATTCCTTCACTCAGACTCTTATGCTGAGATCACAGCATGAACTCTAACAGGCCACATAAACACACAGCTCGGCACTGTAAACATCTACCGCCGCCACTTTGACCTCAGGTNAGGCCACATAAACACACAGCTCGGCACTGTAAACATCTACCGCCGCCACTTTGACCTCAGGTTTGACTGGGGTTAACACGGGTCAACAGGTTTGACCCTGGAGCAGACCGCAACAACGTCTTCATCCTAACCAAAACACACTCATTTCATGGAATCTCTGACATACAGCTTTGGCGAGGATGAATTATCGTCCTTTCATTTTTAATAATCGTTGACTTAAAAATAATAAACTTTGATTGGATTTTCAGCTCACACGTTTACGTAGCTTGAGCTGAGGATTTGGCATTAAGACATTCAAGTCACATATAGTATGAAATGTCAGCTGTTAATTTTTTCCATTTGCATTTAGCAGCTCATTCACACACACACACACACACACACACACACACACACACACACACACACACACACATACATACAGACAGACACACACACTAGCTGCCTGTGTCTCTTCTTGCACCTGGTAAGCTGTTTTTCTTCAGACACCTGCAGTCTCTTACATTTTTGCCTGCAGTTATGATTTTTAGGGCTGGTGTTTTTGACTCTGATGTTTAGCTGGATAAGTCATTAGCATGTGTGTGTGTGTGTGTGTGTGTGTGTGTGTGTGTGTGTGTGTGTGGATCTGCCAAATGCTACTTATGGGATCATCTAACTGGTGACAAAATTGGTTTCCTGGTTCGTTTTCACTGTAGTTGCACTGGCCAGAAGATGAATTTGTGTCTTTGTTTGGGTTGCACGTATCCTGTCATCTCAGCTCATTTGTGTATTTTAGCATCAAAGAACCAATGGTTCTGACTCATATATTAGTGTTTGATGAGGTTTTGGGGGTACAGGCTTTGGCCGATGCAACTGAGAATCCACTCCAGTGGGCAGAATTCAGATTCGCTTTGGTTTCAGCTTTGCATCTCCTGAGTAACAACAGCACAAGAAAATCAAACTGATAAACAAAATAATTTTAACAATATATTTTACTGAAAATCTGACTTTATGTTTCCCAAAACCAATATGGTGGGGAGCATACTGTATCTATGTCCCCAGGGTCCTGTGTTCCCCAGTTCAATATTCTGTTAACACACATTAACAGAATAACCCTAACCCAGGGGTACTCAAACACAAATCTTAAAGGTCCACAAAGAAAATTTTCACTAAGAAAAAGCTCCATTTATTAAAGTCAGTCATGGGATCCTAATTTTTACCAGAAATTTAAGGTGTAGTGTGGGGGTGCTGACAACACTAGACTCTCAATGCGCTGTCAACTCTCAATGAGCCCAGTGCCATGTCAGCTCATTGTTGTCATGGAGATGACGGGACGCTGAATGTGATTGGACCAAACCAAAGCAGAGTAGACATTNTTGTTGTCATGGAGATGACGGGACGCTGAATGTGATTGGACCAAACCAAAGCAGAGTAGACATTCTTACACAGACAGTGGAGCAGTCAGACATTCAGTTTCAGAGAATTTTGACTCATTGTGTTGCAGCGACGTCTCACAGATTATACAAATGGTACATATGAAAAGTAGAATTTGCTCAGAGTCCAAAGACAGTTGTGGCTCAGTCTGGATCTGGACTGAAATCCAGACTTTGAGGATGACTGCCCTAAGCCATTATGTGCTCATTATGGGGAACATAGGACCCTGAGAACATAGGAATGACTCCATATGATGAGTGAAGGTGAGTGTAGGTCTCTGGGGTGCAGACGGTGAGTCAATTCCATTTTCATAGGATTCAGGCCAGTTTTGGTCCAGGTTCTGGAGCCAGAATTGGTCCAAGTACTCAGGCAGATTCTGGATTCAGGCTGATGTTGGACCATGTTACTTCACCCAAAATGTAAATGTATGTTAGTGTCAAACACTCAGCTCCTGTAGGCTTGATAAAGCTGATTTATCAACAAGTCCAAGTCAAACTGAAGTTAAATGTCAAGTCTTCATAAGTAAATTTCAAGTTTTGATGCATTTCTGGCCTTTGGATGCTGATGATGGATGTTGTAACAGTGACATCACACTGAATTTCAATGTTTTCCTCAAGTCAGGTCTTCAGGATGTCTCTAAACTCAGCCTCTTTCCAAGTCAAGACTCACATCATCATTGTTGCAACATAAAGGGCAATACCGGTGATTTAGCATGTTTGAGCCCAATATACACAACCTACATACATGTTACATTACTTACAACCAATTTCCAAATAATGAAACCATATTTTAGTTTTCTCCAAATCCACCTATCTTTTAAAATCAAATATTCAGGTGATACACCCACCTTAAAACTCAAAAGCATCTTCTCCTGGGACTATATTCCCTGGTGGAATTGTGAAGCTGCGTGTTGGACCAGTTAAATAAAGTTACTTCAACAAAAAACTTAACAGACATCATGTTTGCTGCGTATTGCTTATCTCAAGTCGTATTGCTCTACAAGTCGATTCTAATGGCATACTGGAATGAACTGAAACCAATGTCAGTCTGGAAGGTAGGAAAAAACAATCTAAAATGTACCGCTCCAGCAGTATGTTTTGGGAAAGGGTTGTCAGTAACATAACATGAATGTGGGTTGTATATATTAGGTTCAAATTCAAACGTACAAAAACAACCGGTATGGTCCTTTAAATCCAACTTTCAAGTCTACAGTTTACATTCAAAGATAGAAAGATATATTAACGTGAGCTTTTAATGCAGAAAACGTCTCACACTACTTCTGCAGCATAACCTACTTCCACGCTCAGAGGTCAAAGGTCAGGTCAAAGTGCTGAGAAACTGAGATTCTGTTGTAATGTAGTTTCAAAAGAGCACCCTGACATTAAGAATAAATACCTGAGAACAACCGCAGAGAAAGGCAAGAGAGATTATTAAAATTTATGTCACCTTTGCAAATCTCCCTGGATAACAACATCGTCCAAACACCTGAAACGTAAATGTCACCCACTGCATAGAAAAACAACTCTGCAGATTAACGATGTCAAATCCCCCTTTAAAACACACACAAACACACGTATGTACACACACAGTGGAGTGATGGGCTTCCCAGAGGGAGGCTGGGGAATAACAAACCACAACACATAGTTTCCAGATCCGCCGCGCCGCCTCGGGACGCAGGGCGAGCGGTCGCGAGACGAACGCAAATACTTTCCACTTATTTACCTGCAACATCAAAGCAGAGAGAGATTCTGTAATCCTGGAAGGACTGCGAGGTATTCAACACCGCTGAAAGGGTTCCAGGTAAATATTTTACAAAAGAGAGAGCAGGATGACTGGGAATGTTGATGATGCACATTCTCATCTGCATCCACGAACACACAACAACAACAACAACAACAACAACAAAGGCTGAGCAGGCCTGCAGGTTCTAACCTGCCTGTTTTCTGGGTTTCTATAGAATGAAGCTGATCTCTTTACACACAACAGGCCAATTAATGGTATGGATCTTGTTTCTGTATCTCTAATGCAAGGCTGTAGTCACGGTGTTAACACTGAGGGGGACCAAATCCCCCCCCCAAAAAAAAAAAAANAAAAAAAAAAAAAGATTACAAAATTCGAAAACTTAAAATTAAAATAAAATGTTTTTTCTTTTTTTTTGGATGCTCTCAAGTCATATCTTCTCCTCTCATCTCCTCTTCAGGCAAAGACCAGGTTCTGATCATAGGTGGGCATCGTTACTCAAAAAAGTAACTTTGTTATCCGTTAGACTGTTACTCCGTCACAAACAAACTGAAGTTATCATTACTCCGTTACTCCGCTACTTTTGTTAAATAAAGTCAAAAAACAGCTTTACTAGCTTTACAGGTTTTTTTGATAATACTGTGTAAAACTTTGCTAAAATTAAAATAAAGACCCTCCCCAGAACCGTTAGTCTCTATCAGTGCAACTACTTTTAGTGTATATTTTTCTGTCCCTGTTTGATTTAATTAAGCAAACATGACACTATCACGTACAGCATCCTCCGGCTGAGTGAATGGAAACGCAACTTAAGTCGCTTTTTCTTGAGTCGACTTTCATTAAGTCGNTCCTCCGGCTGAGTGAATGGAAACGCAACTTAAGTCGCTTTTTCTTGAGTCGACTTTCATTAAGTCGTTTAAAAAAAGATGACTTAGGTTGATGGAAACGCAGCAACTTATGCACGGTTGTTGAAGGCATGATTGTTTTAATTGCTCAATAAAAGCCATCTTCTCTTGGGACTATATTTCTTGGCGGAGAAATACATCATCTTCCATGCAGCTCTGTGTTGCATCAGTTAAATAAAGTTACTTCGACAAAAAACGTAATACATGTTGTGTTCTCTGTGAGGGATTACATGTCTTAAGCACATTTAAAGTCTGTATAAATCGATTTTTATAGTGCTGGAATGAACTGAAACAATGGCAGTCTAGAGGGTGAGAAAAAAATTCTAAAATTTACACTCCAGTAGATTATTCTGAAAATGGTTGTCAGTAACATAATGTGTATGTGAGTTGTGTATATTGGGCTCAAACATGCTAAATCGCCGGTATGTTCCTTTAAACATGTCTTACTTCAGATACTGGAGGGACTGACAGCAGGTTGGAAACATAAAGATGAACGGTGACAGACTGATGCAGACCGATGGAGCGCCAAAGATGAACAGTATGTGTGCGTGTGTGTGTGTGTGTGTGTGTGTATTTTGGGGGGANCGCCAAAGATGAACAGTATGTGTGCGTGTGTGTGTGTGTGTGTGTGTGTATTTTGGGGGGAGTAATAAAATGAGATCTACATCATAAAACTTTATTTTTTATGAGCGATGTTTACATCCAGCAGCTCTGTGGATACGTTCCATTTGTCGATCCAGCATCGTCTGACATTCCACCGTGATCCACCGACACGCTGCGAGGGGTGGACAGCAACTGACTTTCCTGGGAAACGTTCCCTCAAATGTTTTTCACACTAACTTTCCCAGAGAATGAAATCTTTCCTCTCAGGCTTCAGTCCAGTAAACCCTGAAATTCAGCAGCCTAACAGGCAGGACAGACAGAGACTCCATCTGAACTCATATTTTCTTATGTCTTTACCTGAAGGCACCTGGAGAGGATAATACCCGAACCTGCCAAAGGCTGAAACTTACTGCCGATCGTTCCAAAGTGTTGTTGATGAATTAAAGGACTATACCGGCAATTTTACATGTTTAAACCCAATATGTACAACCTGCATACATGTTATGTTACTGGTAACCAATTTCCAAAACTTACTAAAAAACCACATTTTAGTTTTCTGTTATTTTTTTCAAATCCTCTAATCTTCAAAATCAAATATTCAAGTGATGCACCCACCTTAAAATTCAATGTTTTGCCTGCTAACACTTATGCACTATTGTAGAAGGAATGGTCATTTTAGTTTATCGGTAAAAGCCGTCTTCTCCTGGGACTATATTACCTGGCGGAGGCATACATTTTCTTCCATGCAGCTCCATGTTGGACCAGTTAAATTAGCTAACTTCAATAAAAATATTAATAGTTTTTTTGTTCACTGCGATGGATTATTTATCTGAATCGTGTTTCAAATCTCTGTAATTTGAATTTTTTCATACACTGGAATGAACTGAAACCAATGGCAGTCTGGAAGGAAAAACAATTCTACAATGGTACCGCTCCAGTTTAGTTTTTTTGGAAAATCGTTGACAGTAATGTAACATGTATCTTCTTCTTTCTTCTTTTCCTTCCGGCTTTACCTTCAGGGGTCACCACAGCGAATCATCTGCCTCCATCTAACCCTATCCTCTGCCTCCTCTTCTCT
>VXCM01005582.1:0-32781 GCA_014773175.1 Lucifuga dentata
TATATCATCAGGACCAACTGCCTTTCCACTCTTCATCCTCTTCAGTGACCTCCTCACTTCATCCTGGTATGCAGTGATTATTATTCCATAATTGACCAAAGTGCCTTCAAAAGCTTCGTTCAGGTGTCAACATAGACCATTTTGAGGGCATTTTATAGATGTTTTATTGAATCTTTTGGTTTTATTTGTTGGTTCGGAGGGTCGACTGTAAAGAGTCGAGGTGTTCTTGACAGAGTGGTGCAAGTTTGGAAAGATGATCAACAACAGAAAAGCCTAATGGACCTTAATGAATGTAGGGCCGTTAGTAAATCTTGGCTCATTAGAGGAGACGCTGCTGAATAAATGTTATGACCTGCTGCCATCAGGCTGGCGTTTCATATGCCCAAATTCTCCACCGTCAGAACCAAATCTAGTTTTATTCCGAAATCTATTCATTTATTAAATAGACATTCGCCCATATAATGCAATATGGAAGCTGCTGTTGTGTGTTTTACTGTAAATTTTATTCATGTGATCTGTTTCTGTTTTCAATCATGCAATTAAAAGGCTGATAATCTGATATGAAAGTTTGGTCGCTGTATATCAACTAGTGTTACTTATATTAAGAGTTCAGATTGGGTTGTTTTTTACGAGTATTTATATGCTGTCATGTTTATTTATTGTTCTTTCACTGGCAGCAACTACTTTATGAATTCTCTTCTGAGATAATAAAGTTGTCTTGTATCTTGTAAGCGATGAGATGCCGTTTAGTATTGATGCCACCGCTGGCTACATAAGCGCTGGAAGACGTCTGGACAGGGAGACGCAGGATGATTATGTTGTGAAAGTAAATGACTCAGCATGGAGCATAAGCACAGACGCCACCATCATCATCACAGACGTCAACGATAACAGACCAGTATTTACTGATGGTTTCTATACTGCTGTTCTCCATGAAACCAAAGATAAAGACGTGTTTGTTCTGCAAGTTTATGCTACAGACGCAGACACGGGACAAAACGCTGACATTTTATATGCTGTTGAATCACCAAATGAGGAGTTTTGGGTGAACACGTCCTCTGATTAAATCTATACGACGCAACTAATGACTTTACATAATTCTGCTTCTGATATCTACCGCTTTACAGTTGTTGTGTTTGATTATTGCATTTCCCTGCTGAGTGAAATTAGAACCATATAACTGTTACCCACCAGTGTTTTCACATCTACAGCCTTTACAGTATAAATAGAAAATGCATTAAAAATTCAGGATGAAAGCCTGTTTCTTTGGTACCAGTTTCTCTCAGAGCTTTAATAAAACACCATAAACTCACTGAATAATCCACAATCTGCTTCTGATTAAAATTTTTGCAATATAGGTACTGGAATCCTCTCTGGGCTGCTGCAGGATACGCATGTTTACCTGTATTTAATTGTACTAGTGTGGCGCTTGTTGAAAACATGCATGTTCAGAATGGGCTGAACTTTATGGTGAGCACCGCAGCCTGCCATAATTTAGTTCTGCACGTCCTCTGAGCTAGCTTAGTTTGCTGTATGGGGTAGGGTTGAGACTGTGGCACTGGACCGGAGCGTATCCTGCCGCATGGACTTCTTTTTACCAGCACAGCTCAGTTTGAGAACCGCTCATCCAAACAATTTCACATGTGACACTGCACGTCCTTGGATCCTGAATATCAGCTTCATACAGTTCTGGGTTCTAGAGACTTTGGAGCCACAGACAGAGACATTGTAATTATAATAAGATGGTAATGATGTGTTTTTGACTCTCCTTTAGATACTTCCTGGAAAACCTCGATGTACCATTTGCCATTGAAGAAATATCTGGAGAGCTGTTTACAACTAATGTCCTAGACAGGGAGATGGTAGATATTTATTGGCTGATGGTTGTTGGCGTTGATCAGCATCCAGCTCAGCCTCTGTCCAGCTCTGTGGTTGTTACTGTTCTCATTGGAGATATTAATGACCACTGGCCTCAGTTTCTGAACAGCCCTTACGTGGCGTATGTGCCCACAGAGATGGCTGCAGGTGAGGTTACTTCCTGACACTTGACAGTTACATACTTCATGCTGGATATCATGGACCAGGACTGTGAAATATGTCGTGTTTTATCTATTTTTCCTACAGGTTCAGTTGTTTGTGCAGTCAGAGCAACAGATGGAGACACTGAGATGAATGCAGAACTTCAGTATTCATTATATGGACAAAGTTCAGATCTGTTTTCCATCGATCCACACAGCGGCACCGTGTTCACTTCAGCCACTCTCAGAACAACAGAAGACATTATTGTTAACGTCCGCGTGGACGATGCTGGAGAAGCTCCTAAATTCAACACCGCTACTGTAAGCATCAGATTTCAGAACGTCTCAGACTTTCCAGCGATGCATGTGGACGTTCTGAATTACTTGCTCTTGGAGGATGATCCCATGGGGATGCTAGTGGCTGTGGTCTCCGCAGAAAGTCCCAGAGCTGAACCCGTCTCTTTTTATCTGGCCTCTGGGAACTCTGAAGAGATGTTTCACATGCACCAGTTAAATGGCACATTAACAGTTGAGAATCCTCTGGATTATGAGAACAACAAGGACTTCAGGTTGTTGATCGAGGCTAGAGACTCAGGCTCTCCTCCTTTCTCATCATTTGCAGAAGTCCACATAAACATAGACGATGTGAATGATAACGTCCCACAGTTCACTCAGGTAGAGTACAGGTGTGAGGTTTTTGAGAATTTCCCACCAACCTGGGTTTGCGATGTTCTTGCCATCGATGCTGATTCTGGAAGTTACGGCACAGTGCAGTACAACATCACAGAAGGAAACACTGATAACGCTTTTACAATTGACCCTGAAAACGGCGTCCTGAGCACCACCTTAAGCTTAGACAGAGAGAATATCCCTGAATACAATTTAACAGTTGAATCTACAGAACTCACCAATCCTCTTCACAAAGACAGAGCAGCTGTTATTATCATAGTTTTAGACAGAAATGACCACGCACCTCGTTTCTCACAGGTTTACTTCATAGAGTTGCCTGAAGATTCTCCAATTGGACAGACTGTTGTACAAGTAATCTCAGCTGATGACGATATTGGTGCCAATGCAGTGATTACTTATTCCATAATTGACCAAAGTGATGAGATGCCGTTTAGTATTGACGCCACTGCTGGCTATATAACCATTGAAAGACATCTGGACAGGGAGATGCAGGATGAATATATTGTGAAAGTAAATGCAAATGACTCAGCATGGAGCATAAGCACAGACGTCACCATCATTATCACAGACGTCAATGATAACAGACCAGTATTTACTGATGGTTTCTATACCGCCGTCCTCCATGAAACCAAAGATAAAGACGTGTTTGTTCTGCAAGTTCATGCCACAGATGCAGACACGGGAGAAAACGCTGATATTTTATATGCTGTTGAATCACCAAATGAGGAGTTTTGGGTGAACACGTCCTCTGGTGAAATCTATACGACGCAACTAATGACTTTACATAATTCTGCTTCTGAAATCTACCGCTTTACAGTTGTTGCGTTTGATTGCGGCAGCATTCCCCTGTACAGCAACAGCACTGTTGAAGTGAAATTAGAACCATATAACCGCTACCCACCAGTGTTTTTGCATTTGCAGCCTTTAGTTGCCTTCCCATATTACGTGGAGGTTGGACATGAGGTGGCTCAGTTTTCAGCTGCAGATCAGGATTTCATTAACAACAGCGCTGATATTGAGTACATATTGAATGGAGGCAATGCATCTGATTTCTTTTGGATCCATCCCTACAATGGAAAAGTAATATTAATTCAAAGTTTGATGGAGAGCCTAAATTTATATTTCACATTACAAGTTATGGCAAAGGATCAAGGCTCCCCGTCTTTATCATCACAGGCTGAAATTACTGTTGAAATTACTGGAAGAAATCAGTTTTCTCCGAGCTTTAGGGAGCTAGACGTCTCTTTCTCTGTCCCTGAGGACTTGCCAGTAGGTTCAGTAATTGGAAAAATACAAGCAGAAGATGGAGATTATGGCGCCAATGGTGTCATCACGTACTTCATAACTCCAGGAAATCAATATTTACCATTCTCCATTGGTGAAAGCTCTGGGCTGCTAACGCTAATCAAAGACCTCGATTTTGAAAAAGAAGAAATTCATCATCTCCACATTAAAGCTGTGGACAAAGGTTGGGTCTCTAAAACAGGCGTGTTAAATGTAACAGTGATAGTTATGGATGTAAATGACCATCCTCCAGTCTTTTCAACCTCTGAATACATCATTTCAGTGGATGAAAACTCTGAACTTGGAACAACTGTTCTCCTTGTTACGGCCGCTGATGCCGACTCAGGGACAAACGCACAAATAAGCTATTCTCTCGTTGCTGGAAATGTGGATAAGTTTGCAATTGACTCCAGAAATGGCACCATCACCACCTTGGAGGTCTTTGACTTTGAACAACAGCAGCTTTTAGATATAACAATCAAAGCATCAAACATCGGTGGTCATCCTTTATTTAGCATGGCACATGTTATCATCCAGGTCTTAGATGTTAATGAGTTTATGCCTGTATTCAAGAAAAAAGAATTTAACTTTTCAGTCTTTAAAAATGTGGCTGTTGGAACCAGGATTGGAAAGGTAACAGCTACAGATGAAGACCAGGGCTCAGAGGGTCAGGTGTTTTACCTGCTGTTTGGCCCAAACAAACATATGGGCTTTGAAATCGACAGATTCTCTGGAGAAATTTACACAACTAGCAGTTTAAGGAAGCAAGGCAACACTCATACCGCCTTAAAAGTTCTGGCAAAGAACTGGGGTGTTATTACTGGCACGGATGTGGATGAGGCTTTGGTCCAGATCAGCGTGATGGACATGAACGACGCCCCCATGTTCACCTCTGCTCTCTATTTGGCCGACGTCTCAGAGGACAGCCTGGTTGGGACATCTGTCATAACAGTGACGGCTCTGGACCAGGACTCCGTGTTGGACTGGAATCGTTTTGTCTTCAGCATTGAAAATGGAAACACAAACTCGTCTTTTGCCATCAATCCATCCAGAGGAATTATTTCAATAAACTCCCCACTTGACAGAGAAGCGTGGCCTATTTTTAACCTGGTTGTTACGGCCACTGATAATGGTTCTCCGCCAGCCACCGGGACCACAAACGTGATTGTGACAGTTGTTGACGCAAATGACAACGCCCCCAAACTGACATTTACTGAAGCTCAGGTGAAGGAAAATCAAGCTCACGGCACGATTGTGGCCAGATTAAATGCGTCTGACTCTGACTTGCCTCCAAACCAGGGACCTTTTACTTACTGGTTTGTGAATCCTTCCATGGCGAGCCCCTTTTCTTTGACTCCAGATGGAGTTTTATTTACCACAACACCCACTGACCGGGAACATATCTCCGTGTACCGTGTCCCGGTTGCTGTTAGGGATGCAGGGATCCCTCCACTGTCATCAGCAGCAATGTTCCACATCAGCATTGTGGACGAAAATGACAACCCCCCGTTAGCTAGAAACATCTTCATTGAGGTGAAATACTTTGGCAGTTCTTTCCACGGAGGCATGATTGGAAATGTCCATCCTGTGGACCAGGATGAGTCTGACGCTTTTATCTGCAGCATCAAAAGCGGGTCACTTAGCATGTTCACCATTCCTAACGGCACATGTGAGTTATGGTCATCTGCTTTTCAAGGAGAAGCAACATACAACATCACGATTGAAGCAACAGACCAGCTCCACGTCCCAGTCAACAACAGCATCTATGTGAAATACAAAGGTTTCACTAATGCCACCATGGACAGCTGTGTGCTTTTCTACGTGGACTCATCTTCAATGGAGGACTTCCTGTCTCACAAGTACGTGAAATTTGTGAAAGCGTTGGATAGTCTTTTTAACCTGCAGGCCTCGAAGACTCACGTATTTGGAATCAAACGAGTTGGACCTGAAATCCTCCTGCTGGCTGCTGTCAAAAACTACAACGGTCAATATCTCAGCAGAGAGGTCGCTACTGGTATCTCTGCCGCTCACAGGAAACTGCTGGAGACTCAGAGCAATGTGACAATATCGCAGATCACCAGTGATCCTTGTCTCACAAACCCCTGTCAACACGGAGCGACGTGCAGCAAAAACATTCACATCAGTCAGGACGTCGCTGTCCTGGAAAGCATGGCGGTCATCTTTGTGTCACCACACAAAGAGATTTTTAATTGTACCTGTCCAGCCGGCTTCACCGGAACCTTGTGTGAGGCAGACATTGATGAATGTGAGGTGAATCCTTGTGAAAACGAAGGCACGTGTGTGAACATGCCAGGCGGTTTCTACTGTCACTGTCACAGCGGCTTCTCTGGCCTGGTGTGCTCTGCTGACGTAGATGAATGCCTGAAGGTGAAATGCCAAAATGGCGGAACGTGTATGTACACTCAGGATGGATTCCGCTGCCAGTGTGTTCCTGGATTTGAAGGTAAACGTCAACATATTTAAAGGACTATACCTGTGTTTTTGAGGGTTTTAGCTCCTTAACTAGAAATGATGAAGAGTTTCAGATGCTTGAAAGTATCTTTCAGCATCCAGGTAGCTGCTGTCTTCCATTAATATCTGTACAATATAGAAATCAAACATTAAAACTTGCTTGAATTGTGCAGTCCATCACAGACCATCTTCTCTGCATTCATTTTTGTCAAAGTTCATTAATGCACAGCAGCAGGTCAAAGTGCGGCTGATTTGATAAGGCTGCACTGTGTTATGAAACTCTGCAGGAATAAATAAAGACCTAATGTTGCTGTGATGGAATACACATCTCAAGCAATTTTCTAGAGTCTGATTTATTTTCAAGCCACAGAAATTAATTCATACCAATGGCTGCCTGAAAAATACAAATGTATGGTAATTTGTAGTAAATGGGCTAAAACAGGCTAAATCATTATGAGGCTTTAAAATTACATTGTTCTGCATTCATATTTTAATGTAGATCTGAATATCTTTTGACTGCACAGTTTTTTGTTTTTTTCCAGGAGAACTCTGTGAGAGGTTTGTGGATCATTGTAAATCATCTCCTTGTGCCGACGGCATCTGCATCAATTCACAGGCAGGATTCTCCTGTCATTGTCCCTTTGGTAAGAATTATATTAATACTGCTGAAAGTCAACCAGGCATTAAAGGACCATACAACCCATTTTCCATGTTTGAGCCTAATATATTAAATTTTCATACATGTAACGTTACTGACAATCATTTCCCAAAGCATACTACTGGAACGGTGAATTAAAAATGTTTTTCCTACCTTCCAGACCTCCATTGGTTTCAGTTCATTCTGCTGTTAAAATCAACTTGATACAATACTTCAAACGTTCTTGGGATAGGTAATCCATCATCGCCAACAAGACGTGTATTCAGGTTTTTTTTAGAAGTTATGTAATTTTAGCGTTTAAGCTCAATAAAAAGCGTGGAGTGAATGTATGCCTCCACCGGGGAATATAGTCCCAAAAGAAGACCTGCGTTTATGGAAAAATTTAAAGGACCGTGACTTCATAAGGCTGTGTAACTATTAGCAGGAGAAACATGGATTTTTAAGGTGGGTGTATCACTTGAATATTTGATTTTGAAAGATTAAGAGATTTAGCAAAATATCAGGAAATCTGAAATACAGTTTTATCCTTTGGGAAACGATTTGCAGTAATGTAACATGTATGAAAACTGAATATATTAGGCTCAAACATGCAAAATGGACGGTATAGTCCTTTAAACTCAGACTCCTACATGTTAAATGACACAATATTATAATAAATTTCAGATTCAAAATTCAAATGTATAAGTTCTACTACAACACTTTAAAACAACAACTGCACTCAGCTAATATATTAAAAGATAAAACTGCCGTCTTTATTTGTTTCAGGAGTCAGTGGAATCCGCTGTGAGGAGCACAGTTATGGCTTTGAGGAACTTTCCTTCATGGAGTTTCCCCCGTTAGATCGAAGGACTAATTTGATCTCTCTAGAACTTGCAACGGTGCAGAGAAACTCCCTGCTGCTGTACAACCCGGGTGGATCCAACAGAGAATTCTTCGCCCTGGAAATTCTGGATGGAGCCGTTCAGCTGTCTTACGACCTGGGATCAGGACCTGTGATGCTGAGGACAAACAAACCTGTGACAGATGGAAACTTTCACAGTATCACTGTCAGGAGGATCGGCAATGTGAGTTACAAATATGTGAAAACATTTACAAAAGTGTTATTCAGACATTGATGCTCTTTGCATTTATCAGATGGGCTCTCTGCATGTGGACAACTGCACAGAAGTTGAGGACTTTGGATTTTGTTTTTCGCTGAGTGATGGCAGCAGCTCAGAAAGGTAGCAACGAAACAGGAATGACAGAAAAACAGGGAAAAATCACCTAATTTCTGCAGCCTTCTATCACCAAACCTTTTTTTTGTTCAGGACATTAGATGTTGGCAGCAGTAATGTGACGTTTGGAGGACTGAGGACGATTGAATCTATTCTACTGCGTCCTGCTCAGATACGAACCCATGACTTTGTTGGATGTATTCGAAACATTAATGTGAACAGCATCCTGCTGACGCCTTCAATGGCTCTTGCATCATATAACATTGTTGACAGGTAATTTATATTCAATTCAAAAGATGTTATATGAAGGTAAACTTTAAAGGACCATACCATCCATTTTGCATGTTTGAGCCTAATATGTTCTATTTTCATACATGTAACGTTACTGACAATCATTTCCCAAAGCATACTACTGGAACGGTGAATTAAAAATGTTTTTCCTACCTTCCAGACCTCCATTGGTTTCAGTTCATTCTGCTATTAAAATCAACTTGTTGATACTGTAAACGTTCTTGGGATAGGTAATCCATCATCACCAACAAGACGTGTATTCAGGTTTTTTTAGAAGTTATGTAATTTTAGTGTTTAAGCTCAATAAAAAGCGTGGAGTGAATGTATGCCTCCACCGGGGAATATAGTCCCAAAAGAAGACCTGCGTTTATGGAAAAATTTAAAGGACCATGACTTCATAAGGCTGTGTAACTATTAGCAGGAGAAACATGGATTTTTAAGGTGGGTGTGTCACTGGAATATTTGATTTAGAAAGATTAAGAGATTTAGCAAAATATCAGGAAAGCTGAAATACGGTTTTATCCTTTGGAAAATGATTGTCAGTAACGTAACATGTATGAAAATTGAATATATTAGGCTCAAACATGCAAAATGGGTGGTATGGTCCTTTAAAATGTAAGGCTTACGAGGGTGTACTGTTCAAAATGAAGGCATTTGAGGGTAGACTTGGTGAGCTGGCGCGTCCATACAAACGTCATTATAAGGATCCCCACATGGCTCAAAACTCCTGGAACGAAATAACAGCTGCACTGTGCAAAAATATGAGCTTTTACCGTAAATGTTTGGAAAAATATGCAGGATTGATGACTTCATGCTTGACATAGTATTTTCTCTATACTGCCCCCTGTCGTTTCGGAGAGTATTGCTGCGGAGAATATGCAGAGTATAAAATGCTTTCACTCTGTGGAAGTGTGCGTGTTCCCCATTGTGAAAGTGTAAACCAAGGCTGAATACACACCATGTCACATGTCACATTCATATCGTACCTTTTTTATTTTAGGTGTCCTCGAGCAGCAGCTTCACCGTGTCACAGTAACCCGTGCAGAAATGGTGGCGTGTGCCGTGATCTTTGGTCTCATTATCTTTGCGAGTGCAAAAGTCCATTTAGTGGAAATAACTGTGCCAAAGGTAATGCAGCTTTGAATAAGGAGTTCTGTGAACTCTGACCTAACCTTAACGGTGACTTGATACTGTTTGAACAGAAACGTCAGAGGAGCTCGTACTGAGACTTAACGGGAGCGAACACATTGAGTTTGTCATTAAGGAGCGATTTAAGAGAGATCACCTGCTAAGAGACTTGCTGCATGATGGAATGAATAATGAAGGAAACGCCAAAGACTTAATAGTGATAGACATCAAATTCAAAACCCAAGACGATGGAGTGCTGATGTTTGCTCTCGGACAGAAAGGACATGTGGTGCTAAAGGTAAGTACGAAATGCATTTTAATGGATATAATTCAGAAGTTTCATTCATGTCTGTAGTCTTAAAAGTTTTTATTTTGTCTTTTCAATTCAGATAAAAGACCAGAAGCTGGTGTACGTGTCTGAAGACTCCACGTCGGGTCGCTATGAGTTCACAGTGGACTCTGTGGTGGCTGATGGAGTCTGGCACGTCCTGTCTCTGTTCAGCAACGGGCAGAACATTTTCCTCCTGCTGGATGGAAAACAGGCCATGAACACCACAGACAGAGATCTCAACCTCACTGCTGTTGGCGTGGACAGGATTGTTGTGGGTGCAGCTCCACCAGGAGACTCCAGACAGTCAGGTGGGTCAGAGAAGTTACCAACAAATTCACATTTTACTGTTTCAGCGATGAATATGTTTAATCATGCCATGTGACATCACAGAATGGCTGAAACCAACGGCAATATTTCCAATATGCAAATGCATACAAATTACATGCTAACCTGAAACCTCCAGTTTACACGTCAGCGATCACTCTAAGTCGAGTATGTGTATCACTCTAAGTCGAGTATTATTGTGGTTCTTCAAATGGCTGAAGAGGCCGATTCTGGAACCAGAAACTTTCTTGCAGTGTGGACTGATATGAGGTTTATGGGAAGTGGAGAAGAGCCTTTTTGGTGGAACTGTCTCCTTTCTTTGCAGCTGCTTGACTCTGGCAGCCTGTCAGAGCTCGTCTTCATGGAACGCAGCTCCTTCATGTGAACTGTTTCTCCATATGGTTCTATTCCCAGTTACAGCTATTTATGTGAAATGTTTTGATCCTTATGTTATCCTAGAAACGCTTTTTCTGACCTCCAGGTGCTCATTGGCCAGGATTTAGTTCTGAGTAAAGGACTTATTTTGGGAGGCGTCATGTTGCATTCACAGACCTCAGAACTCAGATTTTTCCCGACTTCTTACTTGGAAAAATGCGTTGGAACGGCACTTGAAGTCGGAGCTCCGGCTGGGAAACCCAGACAAAATGATCTACCCCGACTTACCGAGTATGACGTCAACATGGCAGCGCTGTGGAAGCGAGCTTTGTGAATGGAAATGATCAGCTAAAAGGCGAATAAAGTAATTTTTCTTGCATGAAACTGAAAGAAAAAGGTCACAATGTATCGTCACATTAACTATCTATTTTGTATAATAACTGTTTGCCGTTGATACGTAAGTGTAAATAATTACATAACATTACTTCTCTGCACAAAGTTTAATACTGTGATTAATATCATTGTAAAATAACACAACCAAACAGTCCTGTAGTCTAACTTTACTTTAGTTAGCATTTATTATGAAGTTTAATTAATGTTACAGTATTTATTGGTGTTCAGCTGCTTTTTTGATTACATTTGGCTGGAACGGTTTGAGGTTGGAAGGTGGACCTTCCAACTGGGAAAATTCGACTTCCGAGGTCTGTGAACGCAGCATTAGGCATCCGTATGAAGTGGCCCGTCCATCTCAGCTGGTGTTTAATGATGGAAGTAGCTATGCTGTCGATGTTTACTTCCTCAAGGACACTGATATTAGTGAGTTTCTCTTTCCAGCTGATGCACAAGATTTTTCGTAAGCATCTCAGGTGGTAGGCCTCCAGGACTCGTATATGCCTGCTGTAGGTAGTCCAAGTCTCAGCACCAGATAAAGTCTGGGCAGGATAACAGCCTGTAGAGTAGTTTGGTCTTTGCAAGCAGGTCAGAGTTTTCAAAGACTCGTCTACGAAGCTTTGCAAAGCCACACTAGCACAGCAGATGAGATGGTGCACCTCGCTGTCAACGTCTGCTCTTGAGGATATGTGACTTCCAAGGAAGTTCAGTTCATCCAGTTTACACACAAACACACACAGAGAAAAAACTTTCTGGTGAACTTTATTTCTTACGTTTTCTCTTTTGAACAGCAGGGTTCATTGGATGCCTGCAGTATTTCAATGTGAGCAGTTCTGCTTTGGTTAGCGGACACAACGAGATGATGGACGTCTGGCCAAGCTCGACTCTGCTTCAGCCCAGTTGCAGTTCTCCTGCTTTCTGCCTTCCCTCGCCCTGCTCCGAGATCCACACCAGAGGACACTGTCTCTCTGGACAATGTCCAAACAGGTGGAGGTGTGGACCTGCCCTGCAGAACGGATCCTGCATCTGTCTGCAGAATGTCTCCCACCAGTCATGTGATATCTGCATCTCCAGAACGGAGAATGATGCTGGATGCTCTGACGTGCAGAGCAGCGCTCCTCTGTGGATCTTAGCTGTGATTCTTCCAGTCTGCTTCCTCCTGCTTATCACAGGACTGTTTGTTGTCTTCATCACTGTGAGAAGACAAAGTGCAAAGTGTCAAAGTGAAAGCGCACCACGGAAAGCAGACCTCGGAACAGACAATGTGATGTTTTGCTTTGATGACGGCCGGACGCAAACTGATCCTGCATTTGTAGAAACGGTCAAAACACAAAACATGCTGATTCCTGACCAGCAGATGTCAAACGTGGAATTTTACTCTGATGCCAGTTTGTCCAGTGTTCAGCCGGTTCCACACGGTGATGTGGAATACTCTGAAGGAGGAAGTATCTGCAGTGCGTTTCACTCAGATGTTTCCTCCCTGAAGCTCAGCTGGCATACGCATCTGTACAGCACCAAGTGTGTGAGAGCAGATCCTAAAAGACGGACAGATTTAAAGACGCTGTTAGCAGGTCTGAAGAAACAACACTTCAGCGAAGAAAAGACAAACACTCCAACAAAGCCCAAAAATGCTTTTTCTCTGAACAGGAAGCTGTTCGCTCAGTTTGATTCCGAGCAGATGAATAAGAAGCCAAAAGCGTTCCTGAAAGCAGAGCTCCTGGAACCCGTACAGTGCCTCACGTTTGAAGAAATCAGGAAACTAAACGCTCCTCTACAAAAACAACAACAAAAACTCTGTGGTCCGTTGTATCAAGCACCAAGACTCAGACCCATAAAATCCACCATGACGATCGATGTCTCGTCTGCTAGCGAGACGGACAGCACGTTCACCGGCTCTGAGTCTGAGCACAGACTTACCGCTGACAGGAAATTCATACATGACCAATCATCCCTTTCTGTGTACAGCTTCACACAACATGGCATCTGTCCTGTCCATGCAGGACACAAACACGGCTGCCGCTCTGCTGAGGATCAGCACAAAGCTCAGAGTCTCTGTGCTGCATTTGAGCGATGGGAAAATATTCTGAACATGCATCTGCATTTTAGCACTTTTGCTGGGGTATTTGAGGATCTCGCATCTCTGCCTATTGAAACCAGTGTTAACTATGATATGCAAACGGACATCGAGGAAATAATTTGATTTTCAATGCTTTGTTTTGGCTTAAAAGTTACATCAAATATTCCAAGTTTTTAAAGGACCATACCGGCCTAATATATTGAGCCTAATATATTCAATTTTCATACAAGTAACGTTACTGAAAATCATTTCCCAAAGCATACTACTGGAACGTTGAATTAAAAATGTTTTTCCTACCTTCCAGACCTCCATTGGTTTCAGTTCATTCTGCTATTAAAATCAACTTGTTGATACTGTAAACGTTCTTGGGATAGGTAATCCATCATCACCAACAAGACGTGTATTCAGGTTTTTTTAGAAGTTATGTAATTTTAGTGTTTAAGCTCAATAAAAAGCGTGGAGTGAATGTATGCCTCCACCGGGGAATATAGTCCCAAAAGAAGACCTGCGTTTATGGAAAAATTTAAAGGACCGTGACTTCATAAGGCTGTGTAACTATTAGCAGGAGAAACATGGATTTTTAAGGTGGGTGTATCACTTGAATATTTGATTTTGAAAGATTAAGAGATTTAGCAAAATATCAGGAAAGCTGAAATACGGTTTTATCCTTTGGGAAATGATTGTCAGTAACATAACATGTATGAAAACTGAATATATTAGGCTCAAACATGTAAAATGGCCAGTATAGTCCTTTAATGCAGAATTTGTTGCTTCCACTTTAGTCCCCAAATATTTTTCTTAACTTTACCTCATCAAATGTCATAAACTACGTAAATCTAACATTAACACCTGATTAGTGATGAGACTGAAGTACGAAGAAAGAAAAGAAACATGTTTGAGCTTAAACCAAAACCCTTTATTGCTTCCAGTTTACTGGAGTCATAACCTCTTGCTAAAATACACAGCACACACAGTATTACAGATGCCCCTTAAAGGACCACACCAGTGATTGTGCATGTTTGAGCTCAATATATATCTGCATATACGATACGGGACTCACAACCTATTTCCACAACATACAAATGTATTTTAGTTTTCCTGATATTTTTTTCAAATCCCCTAATCTTTCAAAGTCAAACATTCAGGTGATACACACACCTTGAAATTCAATGTTCCGCCTTCTAACACTTCTTATCATTACACGATTATAGAAGGTACAGTCATTTTAATTGATCTGTAAAAGCCGTCTTCCTTTCGGACTATATTTCCTGGTGAAGAAATACAGCGTCTTCCATGCAGCTTCGTGCAGGATTGGCTAAAAAAAAAAAAAAAAAAAAAAAACTTAATAGATGTCACGTTTGCTGTGATGGATTATTAATCTCAGCACATTTCAAATCTCCACAAGTTGATTTTTATAGCTACTGGATTGAACTGAAACCAATGGTGGAAGGTAGGAAAAACATTTTTAATTCACCGTTCCAGTAGCATGCTTTGGGAAATGATTGTCAGTAACGTTACATGGATGAAAATTGAATCTATCAGGCTCAAACATGCAAAATGGGTAGTATGGTCCTTTAATACAGCTGAGACGATGCATGAAGATATTGACAAAAAAGCACACAAATAAATCAACAAGAGACTGGTTTAAAGAAGGGAATTTATGTTTTAGAGTGGAAAACTCAGACTCCAGATCTTATGCTGTGATATGACTGAGGGCTTTTCATGCAAAAAAAAAAAAAAAAAAAATCCATAAATATTGATAAACTAATCAGTGTTAATTCCTCCTCACTCCTCATACTAATCAGCAGTGACAGGTTAGTTTGGTGAATGTTATTGCTGATAAAAGAGGTTAAACCAATTAATAATTTCCTTTTTCAAACCAAACATGATTAAATAATAAACACATGAAAATACTGTACAATTATTGATGTCTCATTAGTTTAGAAAGAATGTGTTTGTTATTGTGACTTGTATGAAGATCGGAACGTCTGACAATTAATAGATCAAATCAAAGAAATTCTTCAGGTTCACTTCTTTCATTTTCTTAGTGTATCTGCCATGATTGTTTGGTTCCGTCTAACACTATTATTATTCTGCATTCACAAGTCATAGTGCACCTGGAGACTTTACAGGATATCAGCCTGAGCTTTAACTTCTGAAAAGTGGGAAAGTGCACAAAAATACTCCACAGGTTTACATGAATATCTCCACAATGCATAATTATAAAACTGTTAATTCATCACAAAAATGTTCTTGTGTCCAATATGAATATGTGAGGTTTTAATAATTTGTAGTGTAATAATGATAAGTTTTGTCCAGTTTTTTAGTTCCTTTTATTTTGCAGTTAAAGATGCAGAGCATCACAGATTTAGATGAAAAATAGACAAATATAAGATTGTATATTTAGATCAGAAAAATTACAAACTTTATAAATTACAAATGATCTATAGTTTTAGTGCAGTAGGACTCAACTCGCTGTCATTTATACCTCAGTTTTCAGTTCAGAAAGTTTGATCAGTTAGGCTGATCAAAGTTATTTCACAAATTTAAAATAAGCATATTCAGCCTAATATGCAACATTTAGTTAGAACCTTTTATGTTAATTCCAATTTTTGAGCTTTTTCAGTATTACTTCTTTGATGTCCCTAGTTTTAAAGCAATATATAAATGGATTAATTGCAGCAGGCAAAAGGCTGTAAAGCATTATCACAGCAATGTAAACATCTTTATTAGAGAATTTAAATCCTAAAAAATATGCCAGATAAACAAACAGCCTTGGTAAGTAAAAAAGGCTTGTTATGAAGATCTGTGGGGTGCAGGTGGACAACGCCCTGAAGCGCCCTTCTGAGCTGGAAATTCTCAGAACAGATATGATAATAGAAAAATATGAAAAAATGATGAATGAAAGGGGACCCAGAAGACTGAACATTGCAAAACTGATTGCGATATCTTCAATATATTGTTCTTTTTTACATGCCATGAGGTGCGATCACAGTAGCAATGAACAATGAGGTTAGAGTTGCAATACGGCAGACTGAGAGCTTGGTACAAAACCCCAGACATCCTGCAGAATGTGAAGATCCAAAACACCCCACATGTAACTGAAATAATCTTATTTGTGATTAAAACTGGGTATCGCAGTGGAAAACATATGGAAATGAAGCGATCAAGGGCCATCACCAGCAGAACAAGAGAGTGAATAGCTCCTAAAGCGTGAATAAAATACATCTGAGCGAAGCAGCCGCTGAACGACATAGTCTTGTCATCCCACCAATATCTACCAATGATCTTAGGTAGAGTTACAAAGCCAAACAAAAGGTCTGTTAAAGCAAGATGACAAAAAACCACATATGTGGGTTTATGAAGGCTCCTTTTATAAGCAACAAAAACATTTCCAACAACAATCGACAGCAAAACCAACAGCAGGAGGACTGACACCAGCCCATAGTACTGCGGCTGAAGTCCAGGGAATCCAATGATGCTGAAGTCCTTGATGGTGGTTTTATTAGTGTAAAGCATTGACTCCACTTCACTTTACTCTGAAAGCCATTTTCAAAATAATGTAACCGTGTCAGCACAGAACTGGATATTCTTTTTTTCTTGCTTTGCAGCCAAATATCCTGTTAAAATTGAAAGAGTGATATGAGAAACAGCCACACCTGATTTAAAAGTAGATGCATAAAATCTAAAGAGCGAGTTTGTCATTTTCAAAAGATCATAAATCTTAGAAGACCTTCTACTCTGCTGTGCGTAGGTGATCTGATGTGGACAGCGTTTTTCCTTCCTTCAGAATCAAAAACCAGCTTCTGGATGGTTTTGAAGTCTCCTCATGTTGTTTTTCCTCTGAGCTCACATCAACAAATCCCCATAAGAATTTCCTCCTGCATGCTCATGCCCAGAACCTGAATGTGACTTTGTCAGCCAGTGTGGAGATTATATTTGTTAAAAACAAACTGAAAGGTGAAGTTAAAAAAACAAAGTAGCTGTTTAAGGATGAAAATAACCGATAAATAAAATGCCATGCAAAAAGTCACAGTCACGTCTTGCAAAACCTCAACACTGCATGAACAAAAAAAACAAAACAAAAAAAAAAAAAAAANAAAAAAAAAAAAAACAACCTGATGTTTTTGTCATCGTTAAACCAAACTTTCTTTAAAGATGAAAAAAAAACAGTTATTTTATTTAGTGGAAACAAGAATTATTAATTAAATCTAACACTATTATTAGAGAACATCGAAATACCTCAGGTTTAAACTGCAACAATTTCTGGGAGTTGTTATTGATGAGAACTTGAATTGGAAAAAACACATTAATCAGATTAGTAAAAAAAGGTATCTAAATCTATTGGCGTTATCAGAAAAGTGTTTTTGTCTACACATATTGTATTATAGTCTGATTTATCCTTCTTTCCTACTGTAATATTTATGGGTGAGCACTTTTTCCACAACTCACCAAAAACTTTTTCTTCTTCAGAAATGCTTTGTCAGAGTTGCAACTCATTCTGGCCACGTGCTTCATCTGCTCCATTATTTAAAAAAAAAAAAAAAAAAAAAAAAAAAAAAGCAGATTCTTTTCATTTACAGTATAACATTAATATAAATATGTACTTTGTTTTGAAAACTCAGATTAGCATGAGTGACCTTCCAAGTCACTTTATATCTGACTTTTATAGTAATTCTGACATTCATTCTCATTTGACCAAACAAACAACTAAATTTCACCTACCTAGAGCCTTGTCAAATAGAAGAAAAATAGACAATTTTCAATCAGATTTCATGGAGCTCAGTTGTGGAACATTTACTCTCACCTATTGGCATCATCACCTAGTCTTGAATTTTTATCATCATAATTTGAAAAGTGTTTTAAAATCTGTCTATTAGTTTTTGTCATTTGGGTTTTTTTTTCCCTTTTCTTTTCTTCTTTCTTTTCTTTCTTTGCTTGTATTGTATACTGTGGTTTTTATTTTTTCTTTTGGTGAAGGCCTTGATGAGCCGAGTCGGCTTTTGCCTTAACCACACATTGTTTTGTTTCATGTGTTATGTACTGGGTTTTTAAAGATGTGTGAATAAAATACCAATAAAATACCAATACCAATACTAACCAAATAATAATGATGGAAATGGACCCTCATGATTGTGTTTATGTGTGTATTTTAAGTTGATGTGTTGTATTTGCTGAGACTTTCTATGTTGCTGCTCATCATGATGGTATAATTGTTATTACTTAAATGATAATGACTGTTGTATAATGTTTTGTACTTGCTACTTGTTCAATAAAACTTAAAATTAATTAAAAAAAAAAAAAAAAANAAAAAAAAAAAAAAAAGAAAGAAAAAAACCCAAACAGGGCCTCACCGCCTGGGAACGGGGGACGTGACGTCATCATCAAGGCATTTTGGGAACTCCCGCCATTGGAGGACTCTCGGAGAAGCTAGCCTTAGCCGTTAGCTGCTCGTTGTCTGATATTTAACATTTTTATGATATGGTCAGAATATCTTGCTGTATGGTTCGCTGCACCAGCCGATCTCATGACCGACATACAAAACAGAAAAACTGAAAAACTATCTCACTTTTCATTTTTTACCAAAATGGAGGCAAACGGAGGGAATCCAGATGTTAAAGAGACGTGGACGCGCTTTGGTGTCTGCTGTAAGACGCACAAATAAACTTCTGACGATATTCCCACAAGTGTGCTCTCTTCATTTTCATTCTGGTAAGTTGTGCTTTTATTTCACATTGTATTCTGCTGCTACTTAAGCATCTGGCTAGATAACTAATCTAAGCTAAGCTAAGCCAAAGAGCCTTTTAAACCTCTTAACCGTCCTCCCCGTTTCTGAAAAATAAAGCTGAAAATAACATGCCCAAATTAAAATGGCGACATCTTCTCCACACCTTTGAGTACAGATATCAGCATGGTCTCTTCTTAAAGCTCAGAAACAGGGACATAAACTGGGGTTTGTGACGGTACTGGGTGTAGTTATAATTTTCTGACAACAAATGTCATACCCTGTATGTAAATACAGATAATGCTTTTCAGGAAGAACACAATTAGCTTAGCATATCAAATCACACAAACAAAACATTAGCTTACCTTTGTGGGTAAGTGTAGGCGCTTGTGCCAAAAATAAGATAGGAGCTTATGTCAGTGATTGCGATTGGAGGTAACGCTTCCAGATTAAAGTTCCAGGCTTTGTTTATCAGCTGGTAAGGATCCAGTTATTTTTTGATCATATTAAAGCCGTGCTTCCCTTGTGAGCTCGTCTTTGTATGAACATTTGTCGCTACCACCTTCTCTAAACATTATAAAAATGCAGACTAGACATTGGATTCCGACATGATCCAAAACAGTCCTCCAAAGATGGCGGAAAATCCCACATTGCAGCACGTCAGAGTTTGTTCCCAAGCCACAGCGCCAGAATGTTTGGGTTTTTTTTTTTTTTTAAACTTTGTTGAATTTCCCGACAGTGGTGACGAACTGAAAACAACAGTCACAACAACAAAAAAACAGAGGAGTTTTGTCTCAGGTTTCACTAAGAGGAAAAGGAAAAAGAAGAAGAAGAAGAAAAGAGGTAAGTGATAATTATGACAAATGAAAAATGTAGTCTAGTCCTCTGTATCTAGCTAGTTTACTTAGCTTTATTTTTGGCACACAAGATGTTTGTCAAAAGGTTTGGAGTAACATTTCCCTACATAACATTAGCTAATTTAGCTCACATTGTTTATTAGTTACTTATGGTAGTTAGGCTAGGGTAAGCTAACAGTGTGAACATGGACGCATAGGACTCTTTTTATCAGTTATTTCAAATTGCTAGTTGCCGGATATTTGAGCAAGCTACCTATGGATAGTGGTTGTTGCGGTTGCTTACATCTATGTGCCAATATATCATTCCTAATTTGTTATTTACTTAAATATGACATTATCTCTCTCTCTCTCTCTCTCTGTATCTCTCAGATTTGTTTAATGTTCCCTTGTATCTCTCTCTCTCTCTCTCTCTCTATATATATATATATATATANTTTGTTTAATGTTCCCTTGTATCTCTCTCTCTCTCTCTCTCTCTATATATATATATATATATACTGTATATGTATACATATATTTTTCTAGCCATTCCAGCTCCAGCAGCTCTTCAGACGCCATCACCTGCCCATGATGAAGATGACAGAATCTGTAAAAAACAGTACATGATGTAGATGCAGAGGATTTGGTTATGGATGTCGGGGCTGATGTCCACACATTTCCTGATCTTGCTTCGACTCTCCGAGAGACATGATGGACTACATCTACAAGGAAGCCTCTTGTGAGAAAAGCTTCTCAGCATTAAAGCTAATTAAATCTTACTTGAGGCCCACCATGTGCCAAGCAGAGGCTTTGAGAATCGACTCCAATTTCAACAGAGTGCAACATCCTAAAAACCTCGATGTCCTCATTGCATTTGCTGTAGCCTAAAAAGGTCAAAAAAAAAAAAAAANAAAAAAAAAAAAAAGGTGAGCACTGAAAGTTCTATGTTTTGAGTTGTTACTGATAGAAATTACTGACATATCCTTTCTTTCTCACCCCCGAAGCATTATTGTAGTTTTTTTCAACATGATCAGCTCACTCCTTTCTTCAACTTGGCCCGCTGACACTGATAATGCTGTGAGGTCAGGTCATCCTAATGATATTAATCGTGATACAACGCACCTTTTGTATTATCTCTCTCTCTCTCTCTCTCTCTCTCTCTGTTTATGTATTTTTTTGTTTTTTCTTTTTTTTTCCAAGCAGTTCCATCAACGTCACCACAACAGCTCAGAGTCCACAAACACCATCACCTGCACATTATGATGAAGATTACACACCACTTATCCATTCAGCCACCGCAACAGAACACCCACCATCACATCACAAACTTCAGAGTAAGTTAATGTTATTAATGTCATCTGGGGGATAAAATAGTCCAAAGGCCCAAGCTTTTTTTTTTTTTTTTTTTTTGGCCAGGTGCCCCCACAGACACTACATTCACCTCTGCCTCTAGATCCTGCTGGTCTAAATGACTGCAGATTCTCCCCATTTAACTTTCCTCTGTAAAACTGGGAACATCGAGTAAGTGATTGCCTGCTACATTACCACTTGTTACCACCAGTCTGAATGGAACTTCTTTTTTAAATTTGGGAGGCACATTTTAATCCTACAATAGACAGACAAATAAGCTAATCAAAATGGAAAAAAAATGTGAGCACACTGAGAGATCTGTTCCAGATAAAAGTATGTTTAAATGTGTAAATCGACATAGAATTTTCACATAAAAGGTTTGCACAGTATAGTTGCAGTTCTTGCACATTAAGGATGAATGTTCTCAGGTTCAGTAATTTCTTACATCTTAAGCACCGATCTTTAACTAGAATGAAAGCTTTATCTCTATTCCAATTCTTGTTTTCTTCAGCCTCTTCATCAAAGTCTGTTTGATATCCTGAGTCTTGAAACAATATATGAGTGGATTCACAGCTGCAGGAAAAAGACTGTACAGCAATATTACTAAGATGCGAGAATCTACACTGAAAGAAAAACCAACAGTACTAGCCACATAAACAAAGCATCTGGGCAGGTAAAAAAGGCAGGTGATGAATATTTGTGGGGTACAAGTCGATAAGGTTTTGTTGCGCCCAGCAGCATTAGATATTTTGAAAATAACTGTAATGATGGAAACATATGAAAACACGATGAATATCAGAGGAACCAGCAAACAAAACATGGCGATACACAGAGTCGTGACTTCAACTCTTTTAACATCTGGACCACATCCCTGACTTGTTATAGAAATGTGGTCACAGTAGCACTGAGCGATGACATTTGATTTACAGAAAGGCAAAGTCAGGCCATGAAGTACAACACCTACCATCAAAAACACTGGAATAAACCAGGTGAAGCCGCAGAGTGCAGATATGGTGTTGTTTGTGATTAGAGCAGGATAATGTAATGGAAAACATACTGCAATAAATCGATCAACAGCCATTACCAACAACATAAAAGAATGCACTGCTCCTATATAATGTACAAAGAACATCTGTGCAAAGCAGCCATAAAATGAAATAATACTATCATCAAACCAGTATTTTGATATGATTTTTGGTAAAGTCACAGTGCCAAATGTTAAGTCAGTCAGCGCCAGGTGACAAAATATCAGATATGTTGGTTTTTGAAGTGACTTCTCATACATAACAAATACTAAGATGAAAACATTTCCTAAAGCAATGACTAAGTAGGTGAAGAAGAAGAGAGCTGACACTGGTCCATAATACTGTGGTGAAAGTCCAGGAAATCCGAGAATGAAGAAGTTTTTCATCTTTGTCACATTGCTATAGATCATTATCACCAGGTTCACAGCCAAAACCAAGACAAATAAATCCCTGAAAAATAGCCAGAAGTCATTAGATGTGGTATGTTCACAGTTATACTCAGTAATAATGTATCATCATGAAAGTAGTTCCAGAAAGATTAGTCAGTTATTTAATTTCCCTAATTTTCACAAGTGAAAATATCATGATTTAACGTTAGCATTTGGTTGCTTTTTTGTCTGCTTGTAAAACGTGGGTTTTGACATTTTGTTAGAAAAACATAAAATAGCATGACCATAAATTTATCATCACAAAATGTTTAACATTTTAACCTGTAATTAAAGTTACTGTTAATTGCAGCCCTGAAAAATATTCTTGAAATAAGATGATGAACTGCTGGAAATAATTTATACTTCTGGCTTAACTGACTGTTCAACATAACTTTGTCTAAAATTCAGGTGCCGATTTTCAAGCTGTGCTTTTATTGACAACCATGTAATAAACGCTACAGGCCAGAAGTCTTGAGGCCACCTCCAGATTTAAAAAAAAATCCTCAATACACTGTTTGTTTTACAATTTACTTCACAGGAAATGACAAAAATATATAAAATAAATGTAACTAATTAGTTTTCTAGAAGAATTAGTCATATCAAAGCTCTCTGAAGTAATTTCAGGCTCAGACTTTGGTTTGGTCAAAGTAACCCCCTCTGGCCAATCAGAATTCCAAAACCTTTTGCTTCTCTTTTGAATTGATGTAATTTTGGCATCATTTTGATGAATGTTTTGGATCGTTTCCTGTTGAGGAATGAAATTCTGACCAATAATTGGTAAACCGGATGGAATCGCGTGTCTTTGAAGGATGGGATGGTAATTCTCTTTCTTCATAACTCCTTTAACTTGGACCAAGTCTCCAGATCTCTTTCTCCTCCAAAGTCACCCCATGTTTTACATGCAGAGCAGCAACATGAGCAGACTGTAGCATGTTAACCCAGAATGATGTGGAAGAAGGCAGACAGCAGGAATAGAATGCTAAAACACATCAGCAGGGTTTTGGAACACAACAGGAGCGCTTCATTAATACAGACTGATGCCTTCATTACTCATCATTTCTGTAGTCAGAGTAGCTACATAATGAGCTCTGATGACTAATTCTTGAAAACTAATTAGTTACATTTATATATTTTTTTGGCATTTTCTGTGCAATAAATTGTAAAACAAACAGTGTGTTGATGATTTTTTTTTTTTTTTTTTTTANTTTTTTTTTTTTTTTTTTTAATCTGAGGGTGGCCTCAGACTCCTGGCCTGTAGTGTACAAAATGGGATAAATGTTATTAGAATTATTTTCAGTGTTTTCTATTCACAGGGTCAGACTCTTACCTTCCAGATCGTTACCAGGACCTGAGATGTTTCATTGTCTGGGTGCCAGTTCATATTTGTTTGACCAAATATATCCTCACAGGATCATATTCTCAAATGAATCTCAAAAGAACCCAGCTACCATTATGCAATTACTTTCCTTCCAAGGATTTATGAGACAATGTTTGCGTCATTGAAACTTTGCATTTAGCATAAGAAAATAATGCAATTTACATACATGTAAGATGAAAATAGGTTTTAACAGTGCATAATTGTGCACTTCAGCTAATTAATTATGAATCTTACAAGAAAAAAATACTTCTGAATTCTTTTGCATTGAAACTGTAATTCTCATTTTAAAAACAAACCTTTTGGATGATGAATGAAAAAAGGAGAGATCTAATCTAGTTGATTATCACATGTGAGGTGAAAATATGTAAAGTTTGAGTGATATAAGCGCAAATGTTGTGTTCTGACATCAAAAGTGTTTATGAGATTTGTTAGGCTCAGCTCTACCTTAACGTTTATCAGTTTAAAGTTGTATTTTTTCAGCCGTGGCTGTTTGTGAGACTTAGTTGTGTTCAGAGTCAGCTGGACTTTGGACTTACTGCTGGCATTTAGCAGAGCTAAAAAGAGAGTAAACGTTGGACTGAAATTTATCATGGACAGAAACTTGATGTCAGTTAGGGAAGTGATTCATGAAACACACTCACAAAAAAAAAAACTAAGACTTGTTTCATTCTGGTGGTAAAGTTTAGTGGTATGAAACTGGGCGACATTTTAAAGTAGATTTGGCTCACAAGTGTTAGTAATCAGTAAATTTGATAGATAAGCTCACTCAGCTGATCATGCAGTTTATTTAACCAGAACCACATTCGACACTGAGTAAGTGTGGATCTTTGTCTTATCTTAGTGTCAGTCTCTTAAAATGTGGACTCTAAAGCAGAATTTGTTTCCTTTGTCGATTTACATTTCAAAGTTGCTGTGATGCTAAAGGAAGCAGGATAAATTGTGCCTCTTAAAGGACCATACTGGCCATTTTGCATGTTTGAGCCTAATATATTCAATTTTCATACATGTTACGTTACTGACAATCATTTCCCAAAGCATACTACTGAAATGGTGAATTAAAAATGTTTTTCTTACCTTCCAGATCTCCATTGGTTTCAGTTCATTCTGCTAATAAAATCAACTTGTTGATACTTGAAACGTTCTTGGGATAGGTAATCCATCATCACCAACAAGACGTGTATTCAGGTTTTTTTCTTAGAAGTTATGAAATTTTAGCGTTTAAGCTCAATAAAAAGCGTGGAGTGAATGTATGCCTCCACCGGGGAATATAGTCCCAAAAGAAGACCTGCGTTTATGGAAAAATTTAAAGGACCGTGACTTCATAAGGCTGTGTAACTATTAGCAGGAGAAACATGGATTTTTAAGGTGGGTGTATCACTTGAATATTTGATTTTGAAAGATTAAGAGATTTAGCAAAATATCAGGAAAGCTGAAATATGGTTTTGTCCTTTGAGAAATGATTGTCAGTAATGTTACCTTTATGAAAATTGAACATATATAGGCTCAAACATGCAAAATGGTCAGCGGTATGGTCCTTTAAAAAATGTCTTACTATGTGGAAAGACAAGCAATATTATGTTTGAATTTTGCTACAAAACTTACTGTGGAGGCAGTATTTTGATATGCTATGCAGTATCGCTCCTATGATATGAAAACCACCATGTCTCATTTCTTTTACATTTCCATTTCTCAAAAACATTAAATACACACACTATACTTGTCACTTTTAATATTTATGATATGTAAATTTTAATCTTTTGTTGTTAGATCTTTTGCAGATGAAGTGTGGAGAATGAGGTTCTTGTGAGGATGAGGTTTTCATGATTTGTTTTTGATTTTGTCACTTTATGTTTGACTATCTGTTTTTAAGGAACTCTTGAAAGCTTGGTAGTTAATCTCAGTTTTTAACTTGTAACAAAATTGGACAAAAACACCTATAACTTCATCTTTACATCATATATTATTGAGTTTGTTTATTGTTGATATTATGACATACAACTGATGAGATGTTGTTCTAGACAATGGAAACCAAAACCTTTTGTCCTGTACATTAACCCTGAGAATATGAGAAAGGGAGTCATTGTGTTAGACATTGGAGTACTTGGTAAATTGTACACATTATAAAAATCAACTATTTCAGGAACACTAAGGGAAACTAAATTAAACTCATTTAAACACAAAACTGAGAATTACACAGATTATACAGACATTTAGAGCAGGATTTCTTAGACCAGGGACATTATAAATTTCTTATGTGCCTGTATCTTTAGTCCTGGAGAAAACAAACATTTCTGTTCTTGAGGACCTTTTATTATTGAACAGTTTAAAAACTTTAAAATAGAATGAGCACTTTCAGCCAGCCCTGTTTGGTTTCAGACTGCCAGGGTCAAGTTAAGATAGACCACAATTTACCAATCTGAGACTCAGGACCAAGCTGAGGTTGCTTGATGAGATGGAATCCCAGAAGACTAATAACCGGATATTTGTATTATGTCTTTTCAATTGAAAAATACATTAAAGACACACTTTAATGTTATTTAAATTTCTAAACAGTCCATTTTGAGCTCTCTCTGTGCTTTTAAAAGTAAAACATGTCACACCATCCTTTTCACATGACAACTTTACCGCTCTCTACTTCCTGGCATTACTCAGAGTTTAAAATTTGAAAATTGTATCACGGGCAAGAAAATGTCAAAAAAAAAAAAACTATCCAGACTTCATGGCACCCAGCAACACAAATCACTTAGCATTTATACTGCATCTCAGTCCTGTGTTACACAGTCGTGACCCACTAGTGATGAAGGTATAGACATTTTATTTTGTTAATTTCCGTAGACCAGATAGAAAAAGTATTGCTCATACTTGATTTCAAACAGCCACTAATATTTTTTCATCAACATCATAAATTAAAATAATAAAAGAACAGCAGTAAATAATACAGTAACTTTCAGTTATAAATAGCTGAAGTTTGTGCTTTTTGTGGAACCGTGGTCCTCCTGAATTGCTTGATCAAGCTTTCTCTCATGTCTTTAGCTCTTAAACAGTATATTATTGGATTAACCATAGGGGGGAAGAGGCTATAGAGCATGATAATTACAATTCGCAGGTCAGTGCTGAAAGTAATGCCAACATTGCTTGCTAAATACACAAAACACCTGGGTAAATAATAGAGTGCGATAACTATGAGTTGAGCACTGCAGGTGGACAGCGTTTTTAGGCGACCTTCCAAATTTGCTATCGTAAATACTGCTATAATTATAGAGCTGTAGGAGAAAATTATAAATGCCAGAGGTATAAGTAGTACAAGCATTGCACCAACAAAAGCAGGAAAACCATAAGGGGCCCTGTCAGTGCATGCAAGCACCGTTATGCCAATGTGATCACAGTAGCAGTGTTTGATTATGTTTGAGGCACAGTAAGGAAGAGGATAAGCTCTAATTACAATCATTAAAGGGAATACTTTGGCCAAAATCCATGCAGTAACACTGAGAATAAGAATAGTAGAGTTTTTAATGACAAGTGGATATCTGAGAGGATGACAAATAGCCAAATACCTGTCTAACGCCATTAAGAACAAGATGAACGAGTTCACCGAACCGAGATAGTGAACAAAGTACATCTGGACGAAACAAGTGTTAAATGAAATGGTGCCTGACTGAAACCAATACTTACTGATGATCTTTTGGTAAAGTTGTTGTGCTGAAAAGAACATCACACATACACAGATTTAGAATTATATAATACATTGGTTTATGAAGGCTTCTGTCAGTTGCGAATAAAACAAATATTAAGCCATTGCCTAACAGAGTTAAAGCATAAACAAAGAATAACACAGCTGAGGCGAGGCCTTGGTACTTCGGCTTAAGTCCAGGAAATCCTAAAAGGAAGAATTCGGTGATTGAGCTCTGATTTTCCTCTGGCATCATGGAGCAGAATTTCCCTAAACTAAGCGAAAAGGAAGTGCAGGTTGATGCAATAAATCAGACAAATATGTTAATGTCTTAAAAAAATAACTCAACAGTTCTTATAACATCCTAACTCACTACTCCTTATCCTTTAGCAGTTTCTGGGACTCACCTTTCCAGTACAGGTGTCACAAAGATAATAAGGTATTCTGCTCATTCATATCTTTGTCACGTCTCATACGACGTGATATAAAGAGTCCTTCCTGTTTTCTTTTTTTTTTTAATCCTCTGTGGATCACTAACAANACGACGTGATATAAAGAGTCCTTCCTGTTTTCTTTTTTTTTTTAATCCTCTGTGGATCACTAACAATCCAATAGTTAATCTCTTTGGACCTCACAAATGGAAGTTTTTTTGGTTTTTTTTAAATATATACAGGCCTTTAAAAAAAAAAAAAAAAAAAGGCATTAGCTCCAGTAATGGTGAAAATAAAAACAATAGAGTCAGTAATTTTATAAAATTGTATTAAAAAAAAAGGAAAAAACAACCAAAACAAAATAAAAAAAACAAAAACAAAAAACAAACAAAAAAAAAAAAAGTTAAGTAAAGATTTTGGTTTTGAAGCTTTTTTACTTGTCTATATTGCAAAGCAGATTAAATTAGTCAGTGGGGAACGCTGTCCTGAATGTAACCTCATGACAGCTAATTGGAAGTCCCATTAATTTAATAACGCTAATGGGTTATAAATCCCACTGGAACAAACAGTTTTGGAAAACCCCAAAGTGTTTATTAATATAGCAGAAGGCACATCCCCAGTGTTAAATATTGGTCTCTTAGCTCTCACAGCAGCACATGTACAGTATAATCACAGTGAGTTTTATTAGCTATGCAGGAAAATGAACCAAAATGTTCTGTGTTTTGCTTCGTAATGTACATAAGTGACTAAAACACAATTTGCAGATGTTAAAGACTTAAACCCTACAGAACATCTGTGGAGAGACCTTAAGATGGCAGTTTACAGACGCTTCCCATCCAATCTGACAGAGCTTGAGAGGATCTGCAGAAAAAACGTGAAAAACTGTCTAAATCCAGGCATCAAAGCTTGTAGAGATGAACCAAGAAGACTCGCAGCTGTAACTGCTGCTAAAGGGGCTTCTACAAAGTCCTGAATTAAGGGTCTGAATACTTATGGAAATGAAAGATTTTAGTTTTTGATTTTTCNTCTACAAAGTCCTGAATTAAGGGTCTGAATACTTATGGAAATGAAAGATTTTAGTTTTTGATTTTTCATAAATTTGTAAAAATGTTGAACAACATGTTTTCACTTTGTCATTATGGGTTATTGAGTGTAGATTGATGGGCAAAAATGGCAATTTTATCCGNATGTTTTCACTTTGTCATTATGGGTTATTGAGTGTAGATTGATGGGCAAAAATGGCAATTTTATCCGTTTAAAATTAAGTCTAACACAATAAGGTGCAAAAAGTGAAAACTTTCTGGAGGCACTGTGTATATATACAGTGTGTGTGTATATATATATATATATATACCCAAAAAATGTATACACACTTTGAATGATTATAACTCAAACTTTCTTTTTTTACAGGTGCAACTGATTAGAAGTCATGGTAGAAGCGAGACTAAGCAAAAGATTCTACACTTGTCTTCTTTAACTTAAATTATAAAACCTAGATATATCTTAATAAACATTGTATTTATAATCATTCAGAGTGTGTATACATTTTTTTGGGACACCCTGTATCTAGATTATGTAAGAAAGAAAACATGTTTCAGAGGAAAACAAGATTGCATAAGGCTGTTTTTGAAAGGATAATTCACTAAGGTACAAACGCACACACCACACACATATACGCACCTGGGATCATATTTGATGAAACACTAATTAGTTTCCTCTTGGAGCTCATTTAATGTGTTGTTGTTTGAGAATCATTGGTCCAAAACAAACTTGTAATTCTAACTCAGTCATAACTTTCTAAAGGTAAACAGTCAAAACAGGAAATCAGTGAAATGACACAATATTTACTGATTACTTATATACTGTAAACCACCTAATTAACAAAGGTTTATTTAACTAATACTACTGGTATATTTTATTAATAACAAATTTGAGTTTTTAACATGATACAGTTTCCATGTAATTGCAACTTACATCCAACTGCAAGTTGGATTTAAGTGTAAAAATGTAGACTTTAAAATTAATTTGCAGAAATTTGGGGTTATGTATCTCTAAAGTCTCATTTTTAATACAGTATGATCATATTAAACTGACACTAATACTAGTTTGACTGTTGGCAATCAAAGTCTATACTACATATATATTTTATGCATAGAATTGTATTGCAAAAGTAGAAAAGTAATGGATTTTAGTTCATTTTTAAGTGTGCCGTTATGACATTATAGTTTTGATTTGCTGCTGACAGTGTTTTGGAAGATGAGGGTGTGAGGGGTTGCAGGTAGAGGTTGACGGTCAGTCAAAGTGTGGCCTTAAAAGCAGTACAGGAAGTAGCATTGTAAGCTTTTTGCTAAGCTTAACGAAGTACAAGTGAAAAGGTGTGAACCAAAAATCAATGTGTACTCTCTGTTAATAAAAAAATAAAAACCTTGGGATTCTCCATGGCTTTTTCTATATTCCGTTATTTTAAATAAAATAATGTGAATTTTGCTGATATCTCTAAGTTTCAAAGTTTTTTAATTTGTTTTTAAATGGTTTTAGCTCATTGATATGATTAAAACTTTGTCAAAGCTCATCTTGACAACCCCTCATCAACTTTCATTTGATCAGACTGTCAAACGACGAATTGCAGTCTGTGGTACACCTGCACAGGTGTTTTCATTCGTTGTGGCTGATTAATCTTATCAGGTCTCCTTTAATCCAAGTGCAACTTGAGATAAGTTTTAATTAGACACAGTAATGAAAAACACCTGTGTGGGTATACAGGGCCTTCACTTTCACTTTGTAGTTTTTGTGTTTTCAAAAGAACATAACAAAAGTAACCAGGTCAGTTTTTCATTTTTATATTTGTAAAGAAACAATAACAAAGTTTTGACAACTTTGCTAACTCTGCACAGTAAAATCCTCAAAAAACACAATGACAAAAAAAAAAAAAANAAAAAAAAAAAAAAAATGGAAATGAAAGATTTCAGTTTTTGATTTTTAATAAATTTGCAAAAATTTCTAACTACAGTGCGTTTTCATTTTGTCACCATGGGTTATTTAGTGTGAATTAATGGGCAAAAATAGCAATTTTATCCATTTAACATTAAATCTACATCATAAAAAAAAGTGCAAAAAGTGAAAAGTTTCTGAAGGTCTGTATATGCTGGACTGTCAGGATTAGGGTTCGGATTCAGTTAGGATTAAGGTTTATATGCTGGACTGCCTCAGGGATTAGGGTACGGATTCAGTTAGGATTAGGGTTTATATGCTGGACTGTCTCAAGATTAGGGTTCATATGCTGGACTGTCTCAGGGATTAGGGTTCGGATTCAGTTAGGATTAGGGTTGATATGTTGGACTGCCTTTTGGCCCAGTCTGCATCTTGAGTCCTGTCTGATAGTCTCCTGCCTCTACTGATCTTGTGTTGCCATGATGAGAGCCTCTGTGCTCCTTCAGACCTTAAATGCTTGAATGTGTCTGTACTGTACATTCATTGTACGCACAGTGGTGATGATGATGATGATGATGGCGATGATGGCCAAAGAATCTCCAAGCATCACAGCTGGAGAATTGCAGATGTTAGCAGTGGCGTCACTGGGGTTGATGTCTCCTGGTGCAGTATCTCTGTGACAGGCGGTTTCAGAGCTGCTACCGACAATTCAAGTTGTCGGGGGGGGGGGGGGGGGNGATGAACTGGAAGTTTTTTTTATTGCTTTCTCTCTGCTTTTGGGGTGGGGGGGCACCAGGTGAGTCACCCCCCTTGTGACGTCTCTGGATGTTAGTTTTGGGGCAGAAAGTCAACAAAACTACGATCAGACTCCACCAGACCCACTGAGAAAAAAATATCTGTTTCATGATAAGAATTTCATTTTCCTTTCAGTTGTTTTCTTTGTATTTTTTTTTTTTAATATTTTGAATGAAAGATCAAGANTCATTTTCCTTTCAGTTGTTTTCTTTGTATTTTTTTTTTTTAATATTTTGAATGAAAGATCAAGAGGATAAACAAAAAGACATTTTTTTCACAGCACATTTTGCTCTTATTTACAAAGTTTGCCAATATTAGTAGAGGGTGCTGTGTGTGTGTGTGTGTGTGCGCGTGTGCGTGCGTGTGTGTGTATGTGTGTAGTATATGGTTTGTTACTGACAACCAATTTCCAAATCATAAAAATGTATTTTAGTTTTGTTTTTGTTTTTTTTTTCAAATCCCCTAATCTTTCAGGTGACATATAAAAATTCAATGTTTCAGCATCTAACACTTTTGCACGATTGCAGAAGGTATGGCCATTTTAATTTCTCTGTTAAAGCCGTCTTCTCCTGGGATGATATTTCCGAGCAAACATACATTGTCTTCCATGCAGCTCCATGTTGGACCGGTTAAATTAATTTACTTTGACAAAAAAAAACTGATAGATGTAATGTTTGCTGTGTTGGGTTAGGTATCTCAAGTGTGTTTCAAGTCTCTACAACTTGATTTTTACCTGAAACCAGTGGCAGTCTGGAAGGTAGGGAAAACAATCAGAAATTTACCTCTAAAGCAGTATATTTTGGGAAAGAGTTGTCAGTAACACAACATATATGTGGATATTTGTATATACTGGGCTCAAACATGCAGGATCGCTGGAATGGTCCTTTAAGACCCTGTAGCATAAATATAGATTATGCATAACGGTAGTATATGAATATTAATTAAGATAAAGTAATGGTA
>VXCM01005583.1:0-32804 GCA_014773175.1 Lucifuga dentata
ATGGAGGCAGATGATTCGCTGTGGTGACCCCTGAAGGGAAAGCCGAAAGGAAAAGAAGAAGAGCATAAGGGACTAATTATGGTTAGCATAAGGCGATGTGACTATTTTTGGTGATCCAATAGGAATACTGTATATGACCTATGTTTGTAGTTTAAACTGGTTGGTAAATTATGTCTTATGATATTAAAGACATTAAACCTGAATGACTGTGATTGATTACTGAAACCAAACCAAGAAGCTACAATATTTCCATATTGACCCTGATCCTGCCTCTCAAAGCAACCAGCCACAAGGACAGATCGAGAAATAAAGATGTCAGCTTTCAGGTGTCACACTGTGTTAACTGTTGTATCTGAACCGGTCGATCAATTCCTGTTGGTTGTTGTAGCCTGGGATATTCATTCTGACACCTTCAATAGATTTAGCAGGAGTCAAATTGTAAAAAAAAAAAGTATGTTGTTAATGAACTCCAGTGGCCTAGATCTACGGTCAGGGAGATGTGAACTAATGAATGATCCAATTCACAATCTGAAGCTGATCATAGAAAAACCATTGGGAGGAAATAGTCTGTACAGCGAGAAGATAAGTGGGGTTACATGCAATGTAATAATTGTGAGCCTACTAATCTGATTTATTTTGAATGATAAGATAAGATGAAATCAGTAGACAACACTTCAAATAAAGCTGTCGTGTTCTTTTATTTGACTCTGAGTAGAGATTCACAACACATCCAAAACCAATTGATTGGGGAAATGGAGAGTATAATTGGGAAGGGGCTTGGTTGAGATTAAATCTAATGCTAAAACAAAGCAGCATAAAGGATTAGGCGTGGCTAGGTACTCAGTGATTGCAGGAACAAAGGGATTAACTGGAGAAAAGGATGTGGGTCATACTCTGCAGATAGTGAAACCATCCAGTCCGCCCGCCCCGTGTAATCCACCATGTATGTTGTGGCTCGTGCGTGCAATGTGCAGGGTCACATTTGAGGTTAGTCGGGGTCACGTGGTTTTCACAGGGAACCATCTGTGGAAACAGCAAAATGCAAATCCATCGTGTTTGTTTTCACACCCTTGTAAATTGCACCTTTTAATAAACGTCTGAAAGCTGTGATTTTCTCGGGTTTTCTTAGAATCGTCTGGAAAGCTGAGCATTTCCTCTGCTGTGCACTTTGACCTTCAGCTCAGTGGATAAGTCACTAAGAGGACATTCTGCCAGAGACTGTCAGCCAATGAGGATTAAACCATTAAGCTCCTCGTTAACCCTATGGCACAAAATAGACTTAAGTATCTTGAAAGATGCTTAGAAGGATGCTGTCTGGAAATGGACAATATATAAAATATTCATATTTATCAACCATTCTGTATATAACCTTGTTTGTTTCTGATTTATTCATTAATGTATTATTATGCTACTGAAAATACAACCCAGTCAGGTTCAAGGATAAAGCACATGAAGGGATATTGTTGTAGAATACTGGGATTTAGCTTCTGTTGCCATTAGAGGATAAATGGGGGCAGATGATATCACTGTGCTGTAATTACTTTGACATGGCCTCTCCAGCAGCCTCAAAAGACATAAATTTCTCCTCAAAGACAGAAAGTAAGATGGAGCAACAGATCTGATAGGGCATCATGGCAGGAAGCAGCCTGAGAAATACAACCTCCTCTTCATCTGATAGGATCAGTCAGAGTGCAGGAAACTCAATGACCTACATATCCTTCAGACAGGCATCTGTTAGCTTCCATTCTGCACCCTGGGCCAAAGTGAAAAGCACCAATTCCTCTGATAAACTGCTTTTACCGTGACCCCTTGCAGCTGACTTTGAATGTTCAGGTGGAATATTACATTCTGTTGTCCGGAGGAATGGGCACAAACCGTGATTTTTTTTTTTTTTTTTANTTTTTTTTTTTTTTTTTAATAGGAGTTTTTAATCAAATTTTGCCATCTGCAGTGCTGGGATAATTATAAAGATCTGTGGTGGCATGTGGTGCAGGCTGGGGCACGGGACAGAAGGAGAGGAGAAGAGATGATTATTGTTGCATCGTCTGAATAAGATTGCCACGTTCCGTCTTGTGCGTAAGCCCCGGAGGTCAGCGTATGAGAAAGAGGATTAGAACCTAGAAGCCAAGTAGATTAAACAGCAGCTAACTCTAGTGTACTTCAACTCATCCCTTCTTCCGGATCAACATGTGTAGTGATTGCAAAAGGTTACAGTGATTACTAAATGTCACATTTTGAGTTGCCTGAGTGTGTGCGTGTGCATGGGGGTATACATATAGCACACGTGTTTGTTGTGTGTATGTGTGCAGCACTGAATGTGATTGCACTCACTTAGAAGCAATCACTAGCAATAATCAAAGGGAACTTGCTGCTCAAATACAACAATCATCCAATGCAGGTCGACTGAGTGGGCCTGGTCTGATTAGGCCCCGGTGATTGTGCAATCATTGGCTTGAGTTTATTTCTAAAATTTGTATAAATATCAGTGCTAACCATCAGCATCAGTGGTGTTGAAGTCTTACTGTTTCAAAACACATTTAAAGAACATCTGGTGATATTCAGAATATTTTCCCCTCTAATATTTTCTGGGTTCTGTTGACATTTTAGACTTTTGCTCTCACCCGAGTGGGAGGGTTTGTGAAATTACCATATATGGCTTGTTTGCAGACCTCTCTTTGCTCACTTTAAAAAGGTTTTGCATCAATTAATAAGCAACATGCTAATTTTATAGCGAAACTGCATAACCTCCTCAAAACAAGGAAAATGCGTGGGAGTCAAGAGCATAAAATGTGCAGGAGGTGGAAGACATGAAGAAAATTGTGGATGATGTGTTCTGCTTTGCAACATATACAAAACAGTCGGATCTTTAACACTACACTTTAACAGGCAATGATGACATGGCAGCATGGCCTATGGGTGTTCAATAATCAAAAAGAATGCGTTAACAGTTTGGATCTGTTTGCCTTGAGGCTAGTAATACAGTTAATAATGAAGTATAAAGCTAAAGAAAATCCATACAGCAACCTCTTTATTCTCTCCCGCCCTGCTACTCTTCATCGAAGGCCCATCCCCTAAAGTCATCTCTCAGGTGAAGCTTTGCTTTCATGAATCACTATAAATGACAACCTAAACACTGGATGTGATGGAGAGGGAATATTTTATACAGGTTGAGTAAGGTTGCCAGTGAAAAGCATTTCTCACTTCTTACAAGTTTGTCATAAGCCCCTCTCAGACATGCGCCCTATTCTATTAATTAGCTAGCAATTTAACACTTCAGCCTCGCGTTTGAAAAGGACCTGAGTCACTTTTCTATAAAAGTGGTAAAGGAGTCCTTTAAGGTAAAGTGTGAAAAAATGCAGTCACACTTCCAGCAAAGGCACGCACAAGACTATGTCACTCTGATGTTAGACATTTTTGTTTAAAGCATGTATGTGAGGTTATGATCTCCAAATTCTGTGCCACAAATTTTTACAAATGATTAAATGGTTGGAAATTAGTCTGATACACAAATTAGAAAGCTGCTTTTTAACTGCACCAAAGATGAGATAAGCAGGCAGTTAAACATGACCATGACAGATGCTGTTATGTAACTGATTCTCCCTTGCCATATTGCTTGCCATGTTGCTGTAAACAATGTCTCGCCTTGTGCATTATATGTAGCTTCCTGTCTTGCCTCTCAAATATATACTCTATCTGTAAAGATCCTGGCATGTTTGAACTGAGCCTTTATGGTACTTTGCCATAAAGGAGACCCATGTTTGAATGGCCAAAAGCTATCACTTTAACAGATAGGTGACATCTGGAATTTAAAGGATCATACCTGTGATATTGCACGTTTAGGACCAATAAATACATGTCCTGTTGCTGCCAACCACTTTCCTAATCATACTATTGGAGTAGTACAGTTTAGAATTGTTTTTCCAACCTTCCAGACTGCCACTGGTTTTAGTGCATTCCAGTACGCTATTAAAATCAACTTATAGAGACTTGAAATGTGCTTGAGTAAGCTAATCCATCACAGCAAACCAAATGTCATTCTTATTTTTTTGTCAAAGTAACTTTATTTAACTGCTCCAACGCAGAGCTGCATAGAAGAAAATGGAGATGCCAGGGAACATAATTCCAGGGGAAGATGGCTTTTACAGAGAAATTAAAAATACTGTGCCTTCTACATTCGAAGGCACGTGTTCGAAGGCAAACATCAAATGTTAAATCACCTGAACGTTTGATTTTGAAAGATTAGGCAGGAAAACTAAAATATGGTTTTATATTTTGGAAAATGGCCGTCAGTATCATAATGTGTATGTGGGTAGCATTTACTGGGTGCAAAAAGCGAAACCACCAGTATGATCCTTTAACTGTTTCCATGTTTATAGAATCACTTCTACAGGAATCAAAGGGTTAAGGCATTTAGAAGAAATATTGTGTGTAAAGCAAGGCAAGACTGAGCCATGGTAAACACTTGAACACACTCAAGTGACTCCTTATCTAAGGATGGTAAGTGTGAGGGTTCATCTTATTAGACTTTCAGAAATAGACTGGAGTGACTCTGTGCTTCTCACATGGAGAGATTGGCAGTGCAGTGAGGAAAGTGTTTTCAGCACTGCACAGAATTGAATTGCTGTGGGGGGGGGNGGGGGGTAAGCAAGGGGTTTAATTTGCTCTGGAGTATGTATTCTCATACTGATATGCCAAAATGCAATTGGAGTCCATACAGAACTGGTCATTTTCATTTTAGATGTAAAGGTTGTACTTTTGTGATTGGATATTTTTCCACATGAACTGTGAAATCTATTCTGTGTATTTTCTATATTTTGGAATGATGTACTTTTATCTATCTTTACATTTGGATGCAAACAAACAGTTTCAGTAGAGGTAGCATCTTATTTTGTTGGATGATAAATGTGCAAAGTGCAGCAAGCACCAAAACCAAAGCCAAATACATGTCCATGGCTTGTGATTGGCTGGGGTCATGACATATGGAGATGAATGTCTGTAAACACTGATCCACGCACTGAGTCACCGCCACTTCCCACGCGCTTCTCCCTGTGTGATTCCGGTGTAATGATCTGGGGAGTCTGGACAGCCGTCTGCCAAGCTCTTCTGCATCGTGGGGTGCTGAGCTGAGTGAGAGGAGGAAAACGGGAGCAAGACAGGAGGAGAAGGTTTTCCTTTTTTTTTTTTTTTTTTTTCCAGCAACACCCTCCTCCATCTTGTGCTGAAATGTGAGGAATTAACCAAACCAACCTCATGCAAAGAGGAAAAAAGGTTGGAATAAAAATTCTAATCAATGCCGGTGCTTCACTGAACTTGATTATAAAATCGGCTTCCACCACTTAGATAAGAAACCGTGTGGAGTCATTTTTGTGTGGTTTCATTCAGAGCATGATTGTAAATGAAAAATAAAGATTATCCTTTAATTCTTAATGAAAAACAAGGGGAATTCTGAGGTTTGCTGATGCAGAAGTATGAACAGCCCCTGCAGCTTCGAGTCTCCTTATAAATATTTTAAGTGCATTGTTACAGTGAATCCTAAGACGTTAAGGATAAAAAGACATCAAGTTGATCTTTTTGTGAGGTCTGGGCCCTTAAGACCATTTAGCAGGATTTAAAAGCTCAGTCTTCCTGGAACCTGGAGCTGTGAAATCAGTCAAATGGAAGCACATCAGGCTACTCCCGCTGAGTTGATGTTTTATTTTTTGCCCTGACCTCACACTTACTGGTAAGGCTGTACTTTCACTTGGCACAGCTGAATGCCAATTGTGACCAGTGAAAACTGGCAACGACCCATGCAGCAGTCATGGGAATGCTGGAGGGGATGGAGAGACCCGCTAACCCCAAACACTTACCTGCACAGCACACACCTGCAACCAGTGTGTCCCAGTTTCCCACCTGCAATCATGAAGACGTAGATAAAGATGGAAGGAGGGGGTGGGAGATGGGGTAAGAAGCTTATTGGGAATACTAGGACCTACAGAAAGAGGAAGAAATAAAACAGAAAGAGGGGAGGATCAAGAAGAAGAAGCTGAAGGGGAAAAGTATTTGCGGCGGGGGTGTAGAGAAAACAAAAACCCTCAAGCGCTCTATAATCTAAAAATGAGAGAGTTGTGACTTGGAAAGACTGAATCCGACAAGACCTATTAAATGGGAGAAAGAGAAGAGGTGCAGCCAGATAAGAGGGCTATTTCCAGGAGAAAAAATTGTGAGATGAGATGATGAGCTGGAGATGTGACAGAGATTGCTCTGGAAACCAGCCATCAACAGATCCACAAAGAAACAATGGCACCATCCTGCACAGAGCAACAAACACAGGGATTATACAGTGCAACACACTTTGATTCACTCTGTCTGCGAACCTAAAAAGAACATATTATGGTTTTCCATTACAGGCCCAGTCCATTTTTAAAAGCAAGTCTGTAAATTATGGAACTATAAACACTTAAAGGTTTGGTAGTGCAGCCCTCAGATGACAGAAACTCAATATATATCTTGGCTTTGTAACAAAGGTTTAAAAATTGTAAAGAAAAAAAAGAAAAAATACATCTACAGCTTCAAAATGTATGTACAACTTATACTAAACTGTCATTCACTTCGTGGACAAAATAATAAAAAATGTTCTTTATCTAAATTAACACAGTCAAGGTGGTATTATACTTTGATTTCATATTGACAGGAAATCCCACTGCAGATGTACTATATGGCTGGATTATACTAGCATGCTTCAGTGGTGTAATAGCTCATAGGATACAATATCTGCTTTTGCTTCATGTCAGTAATTTATATTTATAGGATTTCTCCTTGAAGGTGAGCCAAGGAAAGGCAAGGGAAATTTAACTTAAACAAGGCATGTAAATATAAATGAAGAACTCGTATTCTTACACTCATGTTTTTCCAGTGAAATGGCCTGAACTACATCCTGCTGCAGACCATTTCTGCCTGTTGTGATTCTCTTATTTAGTAGTCCATGCCTTGCCCAGGGACACATCAGCAGGTGATTTACTTCTACAAAAAACACTCCTGTTTTCTAATTTTAGCACTAAAGATCCACCTTAGTGTGACTGATCATGTTCGTTTTGTCAGAATCTGCACAGTGGGTAGAAATATTCACATGAATGGAACCCAGATTTGATATAATTATTGTGTCAGATATTGGGAATTTTTGTCTCCCAGTGGGCGTCTGTGTAGCACGGAGTGGGATATCACTAAAACAAATTTGTTTAATTTGTTTTGATGTTCATTTTGGAAAAGTCACACACAAATAAATGGAAGTCGACAAGCAAAACCTACGCAAACACATGCAGGGGTCGAGGAAAAACAGAACAATTCTGGCAGAACACTTTATTTACCCTGCACACATTGGATTTGTTGATGTTTTAAGGGGAGAAGAGGAATTTTTAGACCTTATGAAAAGACGAAAGGAGAGACTAGAAGCCTTGTCACTAACAGAGCAGTGTGTGTTTTTCCAGATAAATCTTACCCACCCTCTGGCATAATTTTATATTAATTTGAAGTGGTGGATTTAAAAATGAAACTGTTGAGAGAAGAAGTTCAAATTAAAAAACTCCCTTATGTTGGATATTCCAATTTACTATGCTATTATTTGCTATGAAGATTTGAAACAGTTATTCCACTTCCTTATATTGTAGCTGCCGATTACTTCTCTCAGTTCCTGATTGCACATTTTCTAATGCCAAATTTTAAAAATGCTACTTTCCAAGATGACTTTACTTTTTTACTTTTGTATCTATCATTGCAGGAGTAGTGCAAGGCAAATGGACTTGCGGTTTAGTCTTGAAGATATTTTCCTGCTCATCCAAGTAGCTTCTTCAGTTCTGAGTCAACAATTTGTAGTAAATTGGCATTTATCCCATGAGAGTCATTTACACCTGAGGCCAGGTGTAAATGACACCTGGTCATGTGGGAGTCGTGAGCTTGTTTGAGTCACCTGGCTGTCATGTTGGAGTATCTGGAGGCTGGAAAAACAGAGGGGGGAGCTGCCACACCACTTGAGTAGTGTAACATGTATGCTGGGTGTATTTATTGGACTCAAACATGCAAAATCACTGGTGTGATCCTTTAAGGCTGGTTTATGCTTAACACAGACATGGACATAATAGTGGCTGTGTGGAAAATGTGATGAAATTGGGGCTAAAACGTCTAATCGCAGAGCAGCTTGCACCTCCTTTCATGTGATTCTAACAACTCCATTGACCTTCATACAACTCCCATGTGACCCAAAGAGTCACATGGTCCAAGGTGTGAACGATCCTCAGAGGATAATGTCCACCACCAACTCGGCAACGAAGAAGCTACTCGGATGAGTGGCAAAATATTACTAGATATCCAATGAGCTGGATGATTGAGAACCGTCAGATACACCATTTTTTAAAAATAATAGATTTATATTGTTATCATCTATAATAAATATAACAGGTGCTGTGGAAACAGTTTTGGGGCCAAGAGGCTTGCTCCTTTACAGAAAAAGTTACAAACTCTTTGGGTGACTACACATCACCAGCATAGTCTTCTCTCCAGCACAATGTTGTTGATGCAGATCTGGCTGTCAATGATATGCACAGAATATTTTGCAATTCATTGCTGCATGAATTGGTGTCAAAAAGCCTTAGAGGTTTCTTAATCCTCCTACATCAAAATAGGACACGTTTCTCATAAATTACAATGGTGTACTCGCATAATTACAACGGCCTCCGTGTTCCATGAATAACTGCATAATGCTGATTTGTTAGGATGCTCCATTACTTGTGAATATACATAAAATTTGAATTTTGTGGTTAATTTTGGAGAATATCATATGATTCTCATTGATAATTTTACACTTTCTGTATGCTTTTTACACTTACAGTAAGCCTGTGGTGCATTCAAAGAACACCAGAATTTTTGACAAACATCTTTACATTTAAATACACACTTTCATGCATTAAAATAGAAAGAGATGCCAGCTCAAAAGATTACATTTTCTCCTGAATGTGTTCAAGTTGTATGGATTGCATTTACCTGAATAGTTGTGACAGTGCAAACTAGACTACATCCGCATATGATCTGGCAGATCAGATTTCATTCCAATCGCAAGGGTGTCACATTGTGGATACACATATTCATTTTGTCATCAGTCAAATGCCTGTTAAAATTAAGTTATATGATAAATTAATTAAGCTGCTTGCTCTGATGATTTTCTTCACTGAAAATTGAATTAACATGTTAACAAAGTTAGCTGCATTAACCATTTGTTATTTATTTATTTATTTATTTATTTTTACATATGACAAGGTTGTATTTGGTCATAGTGTCGCATAATCCAATTCATTGTGGAGAAACACATTGGTTTCACATAATTCATGTTTACAATATGTAATCTGTACTTCAGTGTTAGCAGTTGAAGTAGGTATGTAATGTTCACCAATGACACAGCAGTCAGTCACAGTGTAGCTCTTCCCATGGAGGTAATATCCATCAAGGTGTAATAATTTGCAGATTAATTGATGCCTCCAGAAATTAGCCCATTGCTGATACTCCATTTGATGAACATTATGATGATTTCATTTACCGGTATTATCTTTCCAGAAAAAGGTACATTTCTTCTACAGAGGTGTCAGACTGGAGGGATTAAACTCTTTTATTTCTAATCTGCTTCTCTCACCTCACGGCAGCTGGTGTAATCACTGTCAATCTTAAATTACTAATTTATGCAGTGTTGCATCCTAACAAGAAATTTCAATCTTCAGGCTTTGCAGGAGATGTGATAGGCGCCCCTCTCTCACCAACGCTGTTAACGTCAACAGCAATGCAGAAAAGCATGAGTGATTTTTGTCTAATAATGTGGATACAAAAGAAATCCATAAAATGCTGCCACGCATTATTATCTGCAGATAAATGCAGGTTCTGATTTATTGTTTGCAGTAATAATGCTAAAAAAAAAATCTAAGGTTTTATTAATTTATTGATTTCATAATATGTGTATGTCTTGAATCTGTAGCTTGATAAATCAGTTAAAGCATAACATTCTCACTTCCTGTAGTTGTCAGAAGATACCATTAAAAGAAATAGTAAAGTAAATCAAATTCAAATCACCAGGCTTATGTGACTGTACCTCCCTCAAATTACTTTAAAGCATAACAAATGTACAATGTCAGGATCTTACGCAATTTTACTTCATCAAGCATATTAGTTTTGCTGGTTTTACAGCTCTGCAGGGAACGATCGTAAATGTTTTGATTGATTACCTGGCACTGGTGAGAGCACACTGACACCATGTTAAATTGGAGGATAAAGGACAGTGGCAGTTGGCCTTTAAAATACATAGGTGCTTTAATACACACACTTAGCAAGTCCATACATAACACATAATACACACACGTACACACACACACAGAGTTTTGGAGTACACTGTATTTTCAGTGATTTATTTATATCCATCAATTTAATTAGCATGCAAGGGATCCAAAAACTGAGAGGTTCTTTCAATGTTTGGACAATTATAAATACATAAAGCGCCATCTGCTCGACACTGCCAGGCTACCAGTGGCAGCTGAGATGGAACAAGATTTTGCCAGCTAGCTACTTACATCTGAGATCTCACCATATGAATTTGTAGGCTGCAAGAATACAGTGATTTGTGTGAATTCAAGCTTGGACGTTAAGAGCTTCTCCAGTCAGCTGAAAGAAATGTGTTGTTTTTTTTTGGTGGTTACTTATATAAAGAGTTGACATTAGCCTCATCCTCCCATGTTAACTTGCGCCATGGAAAAGTATTGTAAGTACACAATAGGGCTCTCTGTGTGCTTCTAATAAATATTAAATGAACTTGTAAGGGGGTGTAAGCATAATGTACTATGAAAGTACATAAGAAAAGGGCTCCAGTATCTCATATATGCTCATAAAACAATCCCAGTTGTTTTCTACAGATATTATTATCCTCTGTGTCTCGTTTGGTTCTCAGGTTACAATCTGTGTGGTAATTTGCTGCAGTATTTGCCTGCAGATCCAGTGTTTCCACATTGCTTTATTTCTTGAGATATACTCATAGGTTCATTTTGGGCAGTACCTAGCTGGGCTACGGCATTCTGAAAAAAAAAAAGAAAATTGTATTTATATAGTGAATGGTCCAACAGCTCTGTCAGATCACATAATAATGTTTTTAGGTAATAATGGGTCTCGCACTTATGAGAGAATACTGTAAACTTTACATATGGAAATTGGAAACATGGTCTGTTGTCATTTTGAGCCCAATCAAACCTGGTGAAGTGAGCGTGAAACTTGAGTAAGCCTCTGTCAGTCTATTATGTTATTTTTCTAAATACTCTTAATTTTTTGCTGTAATTTAGATTATGGCCGGACTGGTTTGGACAGTCTTTAAATCTTTGGGTGCTGGCATTAGGGGAAATGTACAGGCATGATAAATAATCATAATAATAATAATAATAATAATAATAATAAAATTCATTCATAAGTTTTGGTGACTGGTAATGTTCCTCCTTTTCACATGGAAATGCTCATCTGGGAAGAACAAACCATCACTCATTTATGGTTTGAAACTGGTGTATATGTTATTGTGTATATGTATATTAAACAGTGTCACATTACTATATCTTAAAAAAAATTGAACACGATAATGAAGAGCAATGAAGGAAATAGTTATTTACAGTGAGCAATAGAATTCATGCATTGATGAAACCACACTAAAGTGAAACACAAGGTCACCATTGTTTCTAATACTAGCTATGTTATAGTGTTGTAGTTGTAATATAAAATAATTACAAAGTCAAGCTATTAGAAACCTTATTCATCAATGGAACTTGATGGTATTTGGACAAAAAAAAATCTTCCAGAATCTGAAAAACAGGAGGAAACAATAAGCATTATTGTAAAGTATAACCAGTTCCTTTTGTGCATTTTATACTTTATATGAATGGGAATATTCCAAAAAAGCAGCAGCTTCCATCAGGTTTTTCTCCACAGGTGCAACTAATAACGTTACTAAAGTTGCTGTGTTCCATTTAGCTGTTCTAGTGTCAAGATCCTGGTTTTCTGCATGCTAGCTCATCAGCAAACCTAATTTGAACGGAGCTATCTTTAAGTGAATTAGTTGTGCTTTGCTAATATAAGGTATCAACTAAGACATCTACTTAAACTGAAACAGCTGTTAATCCTTCTGCTACACGTTAAACTTCAATAATGTGCGTAATTCACTGATTTTTATGGATAACTGCCTTATTTTAAACAAAAGTTAGTGCTTACTTTGCTCGGGAAAGCTAGCTAACATGCTAGTTAGCTAGTGGCTATTTTGCTGAAGAATGGGAATAAATGGACTGAAAAATGGTTTTCGTGATGGATATTTTAATAAAAAGGAAAGTTATATTTGCCGGGACATCTACACCAGCCGTAGAAGATCAATAAAGGACTCGGGAATCCCTGGTTAAAACATTACAACGACATATTGCAGCAGAGTGGACATGGACTTCATTATCAGTTGTACATGGGCGTCATCAAGTGTACCTAGAGCAACAAATGGTAAGTAGAAATCATTTTCCCCATTATGCTTATGTTTTGTGGTGGTGTGTGTTTGCGATGTGTAAGCCGCTGTGCCATTACTGGGTCTGCGCTGACATCTTTTAAATTTGTTTCTGTGCTGCTGTTAGCTAGAGAGTTAGTTATGATTAATGCCTATTCTGTGGCCAGTGTCACGCTGTTACAGCTGCCATTGCCAGGTCTGAAAGCCTGTGTGACACATTCAGAAGGCCTAAAGCATGTTAAACACTACTGCTTTTGGGCGATTTCAGTGGAATACCCGGCGTTTTCTACAATTCAATTTCAAGTTGGCCTAAGCATTTGCATGAGTGTTTCGGAATATAATGTTCTGCAGTGTAGACTTGCAAGGTTTTTCCACCTTCTGTTTTGGTGATTCTATGGTTAGTCCTAGGTTGCAAACATTATGACATTTCAAGTAATATGATGATGTGCTTCTTTTCTCTTCTTAAACAAAAAAAAAAAAAAAAAAAANAAAAAAAAAAAAAAAAAAAAAGAGTGATATCAGACTGTGTTAAACAGTTGGAAGCTGAATTGGGATGTTTTGTTAGCAGATTCAGATAGCAGATTTTGTTGGCAATTCATTAGTCATAGCTGCTTTTAGGCTGCTGAAATTTGCATATCCCGAGCTCTGCTTTCCACTTAAACCTCTCATTGCTTGGCTTGCAAATGATTAATGCTTACCTTCCCACTATCCTCTGCAACATTTCCAAACCTATCCTTTTTGTGATGAAACTATAAGTTGAAGTGAATTTTACATTAGTGAACATTCACAATTGGGGTTCCTCAACGATAAGAGTACACATCACGAATCTGTACATTGAAGTAGAATGGGTCTTGTGTTTGAATTTCTCAGTGCAGTAGTAGGTTTCCACGATGTCTGTCTTATTTGGATGATTTCATGAATAGTCACTTACATGATCACAAATTGTTCAGTTCTCTCCCCAGAATTTGTAGAATCACTTTCAAAGAAGCGTATTTTATAATATGCAGGAGAAAATGCATTTAATATGATATTGGAAGTGAAACGATCTGCTACATTAGTGTCTGATGGTGCTGTGCTATTGTGTAATTCTTCAAGCACAACCCTGAAAATTGTGGAACTTTTAGAGGAAAAAAAAGCATCTGATCTATAAAGAGTATAAACTCAAACACATTTCAAACAATAATACAGTATGACCTTTGCTTCCTTTTATCAACTGTATAATTTAATATACTACAAAATTAATTGGTAGATTTTATTTTATTTTATTTTTGCCCACGTATTGGCAGTCTGAAATCTCATTTTCCTGCGCCTGCATTTAACTTTTTAAGGCGAAAGGAGTGTGGTGAAATTCGATTATTCTCTGAACTATTTTGAGACATAGGCGTGGAAAAGCTTTGCATGCAGAAAGAGATTTGATTAATAGCGTTGTTCCTGCGATATGGAGATTGTTTCTTCACGGATAAATTTCACCGGAGGCAGAGGTTTAAAATGCACAGCCCACTGTTGACCTACCAAACTTTAATCTGTTTTATTCATTTCATTCAATGATTCTAACCTTTGAACTTGAATATTCATGCATACATACTGATAGCCCACGTTCACGCTATGTTAGAAATTCAGGTTAAAGTGACAGTTTCATTCTCTCTCTGTCTCTGCGCTGGCAGTTTACACCTTTTCCTGTGCATTTTGTAATACAGTAAGTTTGTGAGCCACGGCTGACAGATACTCTGGTGAAGAGACAGCTGCCAGCACTCAATCCAGCAACTGGGTCAGGTCTTCTTGACATCCGTGACAATTCCCTGCCATGGGGGCTGTGCCACTGTCCCCTCAGGCACTCCGACTGGCTTGTGCGTCACCTGTGGTGCCTGGAAGCTTTTGAGCGGACCTTTGGGACCTTGTGAATTCTCCTGTGGTTCAGGTGGGACGCACACATGCCTGTGGACAGGAGAGGAGGCTTTCTCTTATAATTAGGCCATGCGGCAACCAGAGGCATACAACCTACGTCTGCCGTTTAGGGATGAAGTGACTGCTTCTTTCCTCATCCTTGCTGCATTATTAAGGGTGACAGGACTCGTTGCAGAATGTCTCTACCATTCTCTTTGTACTGCATCCCTCCCAACCCCCACCGCCNTCCTTGACATCCCACCGCCACATGCGTCCTCTGTGAAATGGAAATGCCGTCCCATTAAAAACCGTCAACCTGAAGCAGATCACTGCTGCACTTATGCTAATGTAGACACAGGAAAATATCACACAAGGAGAGGGAAAAAGTTTGAGAGGGAAGCAAATCGGATAAAAAATTACCAGCTTCACTTCAGGGATGAAAGTATAGTGTCTCTAATTGGAAATGAATACCGTTGTAGTGTGTAGTTAGGAAATATTCTCTTTTGCTGGAGTTGGGGTGGGTTTAAAGTATGAGTGAAGGATACAGACAGAAAGACGGGAAACACACACAACAATAAACTTGGATGGGAGATAATTAGGCCCACAGTTTGCCCCTGCATTAAAGAGGAAAGACATCAGCATACATCAGCATTTGCAATTGGGCATGATATTGTAGTTACCAAACAGGCAGGCTGGATTTACAGCCATTTATACATTTATGATTTATTTTAATGATTTAAGTGGTTTGTGGATAATTGTCCACTGCTTACGCCAAATACAAAATTCAGCTGTTACTGTTGGGGAATTGCTGCCTTACAATCTCTTAACAATTAATACCTAACAAGACTTCAGTAATCAAGTGATGCATAAAATTACTTTTGAAAATAAGGGTCCTTGTGCTAATCTCTTCGGTTGCATCTAGGCAGCCTGGGATCAGCCCCTCTGCCTCCATCAAGGGTGATGGTAATGATAAACCCTAATCAAATCTACTCCCATGAGGCTCTGCCTCATTCCTCTCTGCACATAATAGGGAGAGGGGAGGAAAATTAAGTGTCCTTTTGATCCATGCGGCTGAATACTGAGTATGTAGCAAATTAAGAAGAGATTCCTGCTGCACCTGCCTGGAGAATTGCTGCCAAACAGTCCAGTTTTTTAATATTCTGATGTGCATTTAGTGATTGCCAGTTCGAGACCCTAATTTTCTCTAAACGCAGTGGGCACATCTCTTATCAGTTCAGAGGAGGATTTATCTGCATTATCAAGAGGCACAATAAATGAACCTCTTCAAGTAAGAATAAAGCTAGTTCACTCTTAACTTTAATCTTTAGAACAGGACATTTACAACCCTAATTTTTTGTTTTCCACATTGTATTCTCACTTATCTTACCACTCGTAAACTGGTACTGATCACTGATCGCGTGCATCACAAATGCACTCACATGTGCAAACATGTTAGGGGTGGTTAATTTACATAAAATGCTGTAGCTTCGAGGTGTGAAGGGGGAAAAAAAAAAACAATTTTCCTGCTGAATTGTAAACACTGCTTTATGAGTGCAAACATCTGTGCACCTCTCTTGCAAATGCAGGACATCTTGATAAAATATGTAGTTCATTGTGGGGGTTACCATGGCTACAGTATGGTGCTAATAGGATTAAGCTACTGCAATTCACAACGTGAATATTATCATGACACATTGTGGGTGCCGCAGGGTCTGCTTTGCTAAAATGGCCCCAAATAGCGGCTACTGTGGGTTTTTTNTTTTTTTTTTTTTTTTTTTTTTTTGCTTGCTGTAGATGTGATGATCATGTGCATGATAGTGGTGACGATAACGATGACGATAACAGATGTTTGCTCCCAGATGCATGATTTCACATGCTAAAATTCGATTCACACTGTTGCTGGAGAAAAAAAATTTATTTCAGTTTAGAGTGTTAGTTCATTGGTTTGTTTATTATTCAGTTTAAGTCTTGTCACTATTAACAGCTGATACAAAAGCAAACTTATAAAGGTATATAAAGTATATTCCTATGATTAACATGATTTCTGCTTTTAGCTACTTGCTGTCTGAGTGGGGTTGATGACAGAACTGGAGTTAGCAGTTTTTTTTACCTCGTAACTCAACAGTTATCAGTAAAATATACAATTTAGTTTATATTTCTAATTAGGGGCAGATGTATAACGAAACAAAGAATGTAGTGGAGCACAGCAGCTTGTCCTGACTCTCTCACAGCGACTAAAGTTGAAAATTGTGTCATCATGAATAATAAAGATAGTCTGGTGCAAACTGTACAGTCTGAGTTCACTTTCTGCTGACTTTGAAAACCATGCATTTCAGATACTTCCTAACTAGACTTGTGAGTGATAGCATGGTTAAGTATCATGACCTAGTGTTGTCAAGTGGTCAAACCCTTGAAGGGGAACAAATTACTGAGAGAAATGTGTGGGTGACGCCTGGCTGTATTGCACATTAAACCGGTGAAAACAAATGTAACACTGCACATGAGAGCCATTGAGGCAGAGTTTTAATTATTGTCAGTGTCAGACTTGAGCAGATCCTCCACTGAAGTAGGCAAAAATAGAAAGGAAATTAGCCCCTTTTCACTGTCCCTGACAGCTAATTACATATAAAATGGCTAACACCGCAAAACAAAAGCCATCAGACAATTACACTTGGCTATTGCATGGGCAGAGCTCTAAAGACTGCAATACAGCTGCATCTAAACATTGTCTTTAAAAAGGAATTCACTTCGGGTAAAGGTGATGCGGATGCTGAAATGGAAACATCAACCGAATTTTTCTGTATATTTTTTAGATCAATATATAAACTTTTCAACCTAACAAGAAATTGGGTGTGCACTCAGTTTAAATTAGTCTTGAGTGGTGAATGCAGGTGAATGCTAAAAATGAGTTAAGCCACAGGGACTGTTTCATTTGCTCTTCCCCAAATCACCATTAGAATTATCTTCAATTTATTACATTTCTATCCAGCAAGTACACCCAGGAACGGATGAAGAGGTAGCATGACTCGGGGGCATCATGAATTGATGACTGTGTCACGCTTGTGTGTCTTAATCTAGTATTTTCAATTAGTCATATTCAGTGTGGTGTAATCAATCTAATCGGGGTCAATTGCTTCTCCCCCCTGCTCCTGTCCTGGATCTTGGCAGGCTGGTGGCTGAATGGAGGTAGGTTTGAAAGGGAAATGAGAGCTCTGCGGGTGTTAGGCATGCTGCTTTGTATCACTTCCCAACTTGGAAAAGGCTCCCTGCTCTCTGTCCTCTAAGTCAAAAGACACAGAAAAGGGCAGAGAGTGAATGATCCTGGCCTGATTCAGTCTCTGGCCTCTTCTTGGACTGTTGTGCATTTTGTTTGTGCAGCAGTATTTGGTTCCTTGTGTCGATGGTGGGTATCTGATTGCCCCTGGCCTTGTTGTGGCCTCTGTACGCAATATGATCCTGTAGGTGTGTTATCTCTTTGTATACTGCATGTGTGTTTGAGAGAAACAAGCACAGGAAACAGCTGTATTTGTGTATTCTTGTGTGAGTATCAGTGATCCGAGACCAGCTCCATCCTCGCAGCATTCATCTGGGCTATCATAGCTGGCATAGGCAAATGAGGGCAGATCCACTACATCCTCACATGACAGCCAAATAAAAGGAGAAACAAAGAGTACGTCAGCCTTGACGACAGCCAGTCGCAAGCCCTCTTGAAGCTCACTGATCAAATTTGCCCGTGAATCAGCAAGATGTCCCAGAGTTTCCTGATTCCTTTATAATTATTTTCAAAACCTGTTTGGACATTTGTTAGCTGGGTGCACGCTTGTCTGGAAGGTGAAAGGATTGGTTCATTGGGATGGTATTTGAAGAGCCAGCTGGACTCATAGCTTTTTTTTATTCCTTGAGCCTTTGTTCTCACCCAGTTGTTTACCCTGCTAAATTGCTCAAATTTGGCTTTATTACTTACCAGCAGCCCACCACCCTCCACTCCATCCTTCCTCACAATGGAAAAAAAGAAATGTTTATATGAAGTCTCTGAAATACCAGAATCTTTTCTGGTTGTGGCAGTGACTTTGGTTGGTACCAGTGAACCCTGAGAAGATCTATTGAAAGTTGAGTTGTTGAAAGAGTTATAGAAGTCATACATTTTTCACTGATGTACCATAACTGGCAAATAATGGGCACACATAAGACCAGTTGATTGAAAACTCCATGCATGTGAAGGTGAATCTCTTCTCCGGTAAGTGAAAGAAGCTGCTAGTGATACTTGCAGCTAGTTTGAGAGCAGCAGACTAAATGTTATCACAAGTGCTGCACCTTTTGCAGAGACTGTATCAGCAGTGGCTATCTGTGGTGGCCCTTTCTCATTTGTTGTTAATAAAAATGCTTGCACCCCAAGCTGGTCCTCTTGCTCTGTCCTTCCACTGAACCTGTGACAGAGTTTTTAATAAACAGGATTATTCTACTGAGAATCAGGACCTCTTTAAATGTACAGGAAACCATGAAATTTCATCTTTTTTCTGGGATTACAACTACAGAAGTGTCCTCAGCATATGAGAGCAGGAGTGTTACATTTGCCGGAAGAGCTGATTGACAACTAAATGGTAATCTAAAGTTCGTATGTATGAAATGGGATAAATACATAATAACGTTTGCATAAGTGCCTCTGTTCTGAGCCAATTTTCCTCTTTTCTTTGAATCTTCTATGCTCTGGCTAAATTTGTAATGCAGTTAATGCACAGACCCAGTGTTTCTAACTGATGCAAAGCAGCAAAATCATAATGCTTGAAAGCATTGGCAGTGATTGAGGCACGGTAAAGCACCGCTGAATGTTTTTAGCTGGATAGACGTTTAGGGGGTCATTAATTTGAGAGAAAGTAGTTGTGGAGGTGGGAAAACGAATTAGACTAAAAGCCCTTTAAAAGTGCAGCTCTAGATGACGTCCAGGAAAAGCAGAATAGTCTTTATTTTCATGTCTCCAGGGAGAAGTTACACCATATGGGCAGCAACACGAGAGAATGCAGTCTTAATGCACATTTCTCTGTTTTTCCATGGGATGTTGTTCTCTGCTGAGATGACATCTTGTTACATTAGCGTCTGGATGAACAAGCACAATTGGGCTGATGGCTCATTTCAAATACCAATCAGTGGCAATAAAATCCTTGACGTTACAGCATTTCAGCTGTTTCTTGTGAAAAATACACTATGTTTAACTAGTGTAAAACTTGCCAGAGAGAAATTAATTCACAATATGCAAAAAATATAAATGCTATAATCTAGGTCCAAAGTCTATCAATCCAAAGTTTTGTACAAATCCAAAAGTGTTTATTATAGAATTGTAAATCATTATAAAGATATTTATGATGCAGAAAAACACATTAGCCATTTTATAATCGAACAAGAACTGATCTTCCAAAACCTTCTCCAGTTTTCCTTTTAACAGTGCTTGACAGATCAGTATAAAAATTCACCCCTAGATCAATAAGGCTACGGTATCATCTTTAGTTGCATCCTAAGACCATTTCCCACATGTTGCAAAGGCACTGACTCTGTAATGGTTATGTTCCACACAGAGATTCTCATTCCACTGACATTATAGGAAGAGATTATCATCCCAGTGAGATGATACTCAGTAGGTGAGCAGCAGTAATGTGTGTATCCAGGTATAACTGAAGAGGTTCAGTATAAATGCTGCACTCCTGCTGAGTTCACAGTGCACTGCTCCAATTTCGGTGTTGAAAGATCATGACTGCGTAATGCGCACACATGTATACAGATGCACACTCGTGCATGCGCACACACACACACACACACCATCTCAGCATGGCTCACGCAAACATTGGTGCCTTCTGTATCTGGATGCATCAGATATCTGAAACTCTACCTTCTGGGGCAAAGCCATGGATATTGAGAATGTAATAAATCTGTTCATTTGGAACAGTTCAGAGTTTAGATAAAAGCAGGAAAGAGATATAAAAACAGGAGTGCTCGTTAGCATACTTCTGTGTTCCTGTGCAAATATCCCAGCAGTAATGGCACTCGTACCAGTCTTACATTCTTCCTTCCCCTATAAATCTGTGGGCATAAGCTTAATGGAGGAGCATAGGCAGTAGACCTTAAATAGAGGTAACTAATTCCTCTGTTGCACTAAGCCTACAATTCTGCTGAGACATTTAGAACAGAGTGTAGCTGCCAATACCCCAAGAAACAAATGTATCGCTGGTATTTTAGTCAATGTTTAGTAGAAATTTCAGCCCCAATCCATGATTTTATTTACAGTGTCATTAAAACATACACAGTCCACATTCAGCTAAGGATCTTTCGTAGAAGCAGCACTCGAAAGCAAGCACAGATACAGGCTTCTATGAACCAACAACATTAGACCAAGTTTTCACATCATTAAAGCAAATCTACAGCTCACAATAAGACACATTAGTATTTGGCCAGGAAAAAAAAAAAAAAAGNAGGAAAAAAAAAAAAAAAGCTAAAAGGGTTTAGCTGAATGTTTTAAAGTTTACCAGTGAACTTTGCATTCATAGACCATAAGCTGAAAATTTTCTAGCAAGGCCCTTCAAATTCACCATCTTCTATTCCCCATCTCTTTTCTTTCATCCAGAAGATCCCCACGTGAGTTTTGAGGCCCACATTTTTATTTTTTATTTATTTTTTTTTTTAAGCAGACCAAGACCCATTATTCATTGGTTGGGAATTGTACGTATAGCTTAAGGCTAACTAAGGTTAACCATTTTCCATAGCTTACTTTCTGCTTTCTGCTTCCTATGGTACCTTTTAAACTCAGGAACCCCTCATTGATCATTTCTGGCATTTCTACTTATCGAATGTAAAATCCTTTTTTTTTTTTTTTTTTTTTTTTTTTTTTTTTTTTTTGCGGCAGTCTCCTTCCTGGTCAAAATAAGTGCAATTTCAGTAATAACAGAACATCCCCACAACATTGAGGCAGAAATTAGTTTTTGAATTTTCTAGATTTTTGCTAAGTAAATTATGACTGATCGCATAATAAAGTTGGATGGAAGTGGCAGATTCTGATGGAATTTCCTTAATATGACTAAAAGGCTCTTACACTCCCTCAGAACAGTTAAGTTTGCTGTCAGCAAAGTAATTATGTTATAAACAGTTATGGAATACATCTGTCAAATAATGACTAAGCATAAAAACTGGCTAAATTTTTCTGATCTGTTTTCTGTCTTAGCTAGTTTTATGTTCTGGGGGACTATTTATTCCCTTCAGCCCAGCTAATGAAAATGCACCTAATTTGCATTTTATTTTCTGACATTTTAAAAATGCAGTTCAGTCAGTTGACCTGCTAGCCAGAGGAAGCACGGAACTTAGTGGCAGTTCAAATGAACAGTTGCACCTGTAGCAAGTTGGAAATGAGAAAGAAGCTTTAAAATGAGAAAAGCTACATTTTATGATAAGTTGTTAAGCTGACAGGGAGACAAAAACAGATGAATACATGTTATGGCTGTGAGGGAGGTGGGAAAAAAATCAAGGCGCTGTAGGACTATATGCCACTATTAAAGACTCAATATTTGTGCAAGCAAAATGTGTGTGAACTCAGAGGCACTCTGAGGGTCCTGAGGAAATGAAGTTCCATGACAACTCAGAGGAGTCAATTAATCGCCGGGGCTCAGTTCAGGCAGAATGATGAGGTGGGGTTAAGTCCGCTGGGCCACTAATTAAAAAGAAGCAAAGCTCATCTCTGTCTCTGCAACACAATGGTATTTTAGATGGATGCTTGTGCTCACTGAGCTGCACACACATTTACCCACATAAACAATGGTGCAAGCCCACACATGCATGCAAAATTGAATCCTCATTAGATCACACGTGGCAAGGTTAGCGTTCCATTGCGGTGCAAAGCTTCCCCATGCTAGAGAATAATCCCAGTCCCAGGTCTTAAATGCACTGCGTGGGCTGGTAATAACCGAACTCAGGCTCGCAACATCTACATGATTATTCCAGTCAAAGAGGTGATGGAGAGCTATGCTGATGTTGGCTAATCAACTACATTAATGCCCAACATTAATTCTGTGCCAGTGTAAAACATAGTTACATGACATTGAGAAAGCACTTATCAGTCAGACAATAATTTGGTTAATAAAGACCCCATTAACACTCATTATGTGACTCTGCTGATTCTTTTATCTCCAGGCGAACAGGAGGGAAAGAAGACAGATGCCATAACTGCTGACAAAGACCTTATTTCATTCCTTTTGTTGAAAAAATCTATATTAGAGATAGCCATAGTTTTCTTGTCCTTTTAAGTGTATCAGTTGTGTTCATGTTATTTCTGGGTAATAAGGACACTGGAGGAAGGGCTTACTTCTTCCTCTTCACCTCATTTTACTTTGTCCTCCACAAACCTTCAGGGTACTGATTCTCTGATTTGCCTTTATGCAGCTAAATATCAAGAGCAACACCTGATACAGGTTTACATACATGCACATTCTTGTCTATTATACTCATGTAATAAAGGAGCACCTACCACTAAAATGCCCAGAATACATGTATCTTTAAAGTTAGAATTACAGATGGCAAAGCAAATCTTTCTGAAGGGTTGGCTAAGATAACTTCTCACTCCTCACTTCATTTAGATTTTTCTGCTATTCATTGTCAACAGCCTAGGAAATAAGTGAGGAAGGAAGGGAAAGAAAAACAGGTCATCAGGGTGATACCCTTCATTTATGGAGGGCTTCGTCTTTTATTTACCATGCCCTCCTTTGTCTCCTCCCTGCTCTGCATAAGGCAATGCATGAAGGATTTTATGAGCAACTTGCAACACGATCCCATGTGTCCTGTTTGATCAAACAGACAAGCAAGTTCTCCATCTATTGGAACTAGTGTGTGTGTGTGTGTGTGTGTGTTAATATATTAATACACACACCAAATATTAATTCACTCCGTGGTGTGGCCAAATGTATTATTACACACAAACAGATTCTGCCTTTTAGTGATGTGGTTTACTGCCAAATAATGTTAAAAACCTGCAAAAAAAAAAAAAATGTTGTTTTTCCTCCATATTTATTTAGTCATTTAACTTGTAAGTTAAGCATCCCAGAATTGAACCTGCCATTGGAAAGCCGGGTCACCTTGTTTTAATGAGCTGCTACCTAAGTTTCAGTAGGTCTTTTCAGTTTTTAACGTCCCACTGTGTACTATTTTAGAATCTTTTACACTCTGCTAAGAAGAAAATTATGTGAGGATACACCAGATACTTTTATTTTTTTGGCTAAAAATACCCCTCCACCAGCCAGCACCAGGCACAAACACACATGAACAAACACTGGGATAATCTAATTCCCTGTGCTTTCATGGATGAAGGGATAGAATCGGAGGTACGATGGCCTGCCGGCTCCCAGAAACACAAATCCCGAGAAAGACAGAGGAGGTACAGGAGTTGAGAAAGAATAAGGGGAGCTATTGTTCCCACTGTTCCAGGAAAGACACTTCATCTGAGCATCATCTTTGGTTTCCTCCTGGGGCCTACGTATAACTGGTTGGCTAACAACGATAACACATCTCACTTGAAAGGAAAGCCACTGTCTGACAAACCACAGTCTTATCACAGCAGTCATCTTTGTCATGTGATTAAAAGGCGTGGTGTAGTGTGTCACAGTGGCAAACATGAATTTGTTGTTTGGTGTGCTGTATTTTTGTTGTGTGAAATGGTACGATGCCCAACATGATGTCCCACTTCATGTGATAGATGAATGGATAGATAGATGGATATATGGACAGATAGAGCCCTGCAAAGTGATTTTGTCCTTCATGCTGCCTGCTCAAGTCCAGTCTTAAAAATTCACCATGCGTTCTTCAGATAGAATGCGATCAGCTAATCTAAAGTATTCTAACTTTATTGTTCATTTCATGGGTTTTTGTCCATGTCGCTTTACAGTGTCTGTGCTGTGTCAAAAATTGGCACAATTTCACTGTGTCTGGGAAGGGATCTGGGTGAAGCAATCAATTTAAAATTGCCACTGAGCAGGAGAGTGCAATTGATGTCAAGGCCGCTCAGAAATGAGTTTTCTTGGCTTTCCGATTGAAATAACGTGGAGCCATTGTGACTGGAGGCAAAGTGGAGCCGGACAAGGACCTATTATCGAGCGCTCCCTAAGCCAAACCAAGCCTGCTTCCATTCACAGCATTCAGATTCAGGATTCAGATTCTATTCTGTCTCTGGAGCTCCAGTCACGTCACCCGCCCCTTCCACACACACACACACACAAACCCACATACACAGTAGAGGATAAAGCTCATGACTTGAAGCTAATCAGTTCCTCAGCCTACTGATCTGAGGTAGAGTGGGTCAAGACATCTGCTTTCCAAAGCCCACCCCACTGGAGACAGCCAATTACAAGGCTCTCCCTTTTTCATTGTCCATGGGGAACTGGAGAAGGTGCCCAGACACACCTGTCAATATTTACTGTTGGAGCAAAATACATCATTCATTGCCATCTGCTCTCCAGCAGCACGCGTAGGGGTGCTGCTGCAGCAAAATTAATAGCACTTCTAATGCTCCTTTCCTAATGGGCCTAATCAATTAATCAGCCTTTTGCAATCTGGAGGCACCAGTAACCAGTGCATAGGGCACTCATGCTGTCAAAGAAATGAGTTTCCTGTACTTTTGCAAACAACTGCAAGTTACAAATCGGCTTTTTTTTGCTTTCTTTACGCTTTATATTGGTTGATTAGCTCCTCTGCTGTTACAAAAATGATTATAGACAATGTAAATCAGTTAATTTACTACTGCTGTAGTCGATCGTTGTAGCATGTTCTTATTACCCTCATTACTTTGTGATGACACTGAGATGCATGTGTCGTTTGTCATGCAATGCAGGTGACAGCTGTGTACTCAGGAATATTTCATGGGCAGCGTGAAGCTTTAACCCAGTGGCTGGATGTGATTGTGCATTTCGATATTTTTTTTTTCTCTTGGTGCTGTTCAGCAGCAACCAGAATGCACTCTCGTCAAACCAGTGTGTGTCGTTGTCAGTGTTTCTCTGCATTTGACACCTTTGGTTGTCTCTTTCTTATGCAGACACACTAGCATACGCAAACACGCACTCACTTCTCCACCAAAACTGGCAAAATTGTTGTAAAATGACGTTCGACGTTCTTCACATGAGACATTCCATTCAGATTTCATGACCTCAGGGACCTGAATATTAATTTCCAACCCTAACACCATATTGGAATTTTCAGTGCACCTTTACTCTTGCATGTAGGGCACACAATCTGGGGATTTGTGTGTTTGTGTGTGTGAGTGATGGCAGTGGGTGAGCAGTGTATTTGTGAATAGAAAACTGTCATTTTATCTATCCACTCTCAAGCCATCAACAGTAGGATCACGCATCAAAGTGGCTGCTGCGTCTGACTGCATAATCACCGGAGCAAATCTCACACCCATTCAGCCAGGAGTTATCAGAGAGGATACTGTTTTAACCCTTTGTTACGTAGCTTTGAGGGAAAACACCAAAGCTTTGTACTGAACCAGTTGATACAACGGTGTTGGAGGGACAAAAAAAAAAAAAAAANAAAAAAAAAAAAAAAGCAGACTTGAGCATATTTGAATTGATAGGTGTCTCACAGGTGGATTTCTCATACACACAGTTTGTGCTCTGCATTCATCCTCAGTCTTGAGTCTCTCTAGTGCATATATACACATAGACACACTAATGTCCAAATCTCTCACAGTACTCCTCAGTTTAACTCACAAGCATTCAAGAATTCCAATAGTGTAGCTGTGATTTCCCTCTAAAATACACACGGACAGCTGGAACTTGCATGTCTCACCCACAGTCTAATTCACATGCACAACCATTCAAATATTCCCATATCACTTGAGGTTCCCACTTAATCCTGTGCCAAACACAGGCGCACACACACACATACATACGTCCTCTGCAGATGATCCATCCCAGAAATAGTGTTCAACATCTGGTGAACAGGGTTTGTTTCCTCCTACATCTTCTCGCTTGCCCTTTGCTGGACCCTGGTGCATCCTGATGGATCACCTGCGGACTGGGATGGATGGTGCATCATCCCCTCTCTGTACCCTCGATGCCATTTCTTCCTATCCATGCTGCTAATCTGTCATTCTCACAGGCCATTTGTCACTGTGCAGAGGCTGCCGTGCACTTTACACACACACACGTGACTGCATATGCCCACACAGGTGATGCTGCGACCCCTATGTGCAGCTCCAGTTGGGTTGCCACCCGTATGTGCACCTGGGGGACTCGCTCTCCTCTGGAGTGATTTGTCTCATCCATTGCTATTCTCCGTTGTAGCTTGCTGTATTACAAAGTGGGTCTTTTGAAGACATTGTGCAGGATTACGCTCTGCACTGTAGGTTATGTCCTCTGCTCTCTCCCTCCTCTCTTATGAGGTTTGTTGAATGCTATAAAGGAAGAAATCTGTCTGTGATACCATTATCTCTGAACCCGGCACTGTATGAAGTTGATATTCAGCAGGTTTATTGCTCAGGACTCACCGACGTGCAATGTCGCGTGTGAAGTTATTTGGATGAGCAGTTCTGGAATTGAACGCTGCCAGTAAAAAGTAGTCCCCACGGCAGGATACGCTCCAGGCACAGTAGCATATGCTCCCATCCAGGCATGGTCTCAACTCGACCCCATACAGCAACCAAAGCTAGCTCATGAGGATGTGCAGAACAAAATTATGGCAGGCTGCGGTGCATATCATAAAGTCCGGCACATTCCAAACAGGCACGTTTTGAATGGGCACCGCACTAGTTATAATAAAGCTGATAATTGCTTTGTCTGCGATGGTGTGGAAATCTGTACAGTTAGAAAGCAGAATGCTCATTTTCCATTTTTGCACAGCAGTGGGTATCACATAGGCTGACAGTTTCATGGTGCTACATTAGGTGAGAAAAAAAAGTTAATGCTGAACAAAGTGTGACTTGGCTGCATCTGTGTCACCATAACTCCATAACAAGACTATGTATAGAGTAGGTTTCACGCTTGCATTTTGTGTTTATTTAAAATTCAGATTTTTGGTGATAGAAGAGTATTTATTTATTTATTTTTTTTAAATAATCAAAGCAGTTCCACTTCGTTTTTGCTATACGTTTTGAACCATGCTATGCTGGGCAATGAGGCAGGATACCGTTGCCAGAGGGGAACCTGTCCATCAGTCAAAACCCTCAACTCTGAACCAAGAGACCTCTACTAACACACTAAGCAGTGTGACACACAAACACACGTATTTAGCCCCGCAGCTGTGCAGAAAAGAAACTAAGCAGTAAATCAAGAAAGCAAAGTTGAGCAGCTTGGTGTCAAACTAAAACCCGTAACCTGGGAGAAAGACAGCAAAGTCAGGTCTTGCTTCTCGGCCTTGAGTATAAACACATGAAACGAATCCCTGGCCTGCCTTGGCCTGTCCGTATGTTCCCAAGCTGTTACCATTCATCAGCTTATTACTTAGTGCGTCTGGATGTGATTTTAAGCGTGGGCCTCTTTATCCACTAGAACATAGGAGAGATGTGACGCTAAACCCCCTGGAGGGCCCAATGAAAAAAATGCAGTTGTGTTTATACAACAGTTTCCCAGCTTTTCTCATTTTATGGTTCATGTTGGTCAACAAACCCTGCCTCATCCACTTTTACTTTGGTAGCTAGCCTCTGGGCAACGTCTGGGCCGCTTATTGGAAGCAGTGGTAGCTATAGATTGTCAGAGCACCGGAGTGGATTGCTTGCAGTGTTTCTACCATCTAAATCTCTCCTCATTGCCTTCTGAGTGGATGGAGGAGAGTGTGTGTTTCTCTTTGCTCTGGTTTTATCAAAGAAAAGAGAACCATGTGTTCCTCAGTCCTGCAGCGCTCTCTGTCAGAGTGGTACAAATCAGGCAGCACACCCAGCATTAATCAATGGCCTGAGAGGTCAGAAACGCATACCTATCCCCTTCTTCGTCTTTCCGGGGTGTCCTCGAAAAGATAGGCTAGCAATCAATCACAGATAATTCCCACATGAAGCTCAGAAGATAAGCCACTTTGGTTTCTGTGGAAAAATATACACCAGCAAGGAAACGGTTTGAAATTAATTTATTTAGAGCTCTATCAGCTTCTGCATCAGTACCCATAGAATGTCTAAGAAGGGAGATTTGAGGTCAAGACACAGAGGCTGTCAGAGTGCTGTTCCAACTCCCATCGAGGATATTTCCATTGTTTGACAGTGTAATTAAACCACTTGGCTGTATGTATGACAATGAGATGTAAATTATACAGTGACACATCTCACTTAGCTTACTTTATGTATAATGTATGTCTTTTTTTACTGTCTGGGTTTAATAAAGCCTCACAGTTATTATCTAAAGCCCTCCCCCTGCAACCAGGAAAGTGGGCACAGGCAGAATTGATTGACACCCTCAAACACTTGACATTACATTTCATTAATTAAAGTGGATGTTTTTCAGAACTATATGAGTCATTAACTGAATTGAGAGAATATTACAGACATATTTGATAAGAGAAGTGGAAAGCTTTAGGAACCTAATTGAACATTCCTATCTGATTTTACCTGTTCATCAATTTTCAGGATTCTAGAATTATATCTTAATGTACCCCTGGCTACTTTAGTAAAATATGCTGCAATTACTTGAATACAGCATTGGGGACAGTGATCATTGGTGTGCTTTGTCATCTTCTACCTGGAGCAATGTCTCAGTTGCTGGACCTCAGGCCAAATTGCAGCAGTATTTCTTGAGTCCTCATGACCTTCGCTGTGCCAAATCTCATGTCGTCAGACTTGAAAGTGGAAAATCAGTTTTGATTCATGTTAAGCCTTGTTCCCTGCTGATAAGGCTGTGAAACTCTGCCCNCCCCTTTTTCCACAGTTGTTTTCAGTTATCTGGATTTGTTGAGTGCGAGGAAAGGCTGCAACACTAAACGGTAACTACTGCAGTGGATTCCATTTCCCATTTGAAACCCAGCGGTGGACGAGCAGACACAATCCGAGTCTTTGCTCCTGCCTCATATCACAGCACGGTGTCACACTTTTAAAAGGCATCAAACCACAGTTGCGGCTGTGACTGACAGGTGCAAGCTTTCCATTTCTGGGACCAGGAAAGAAAAAACACTTCTAAAAACAAAAGCTGACATTTTTTTTTTTAGTGATTTGAGTTTCACTGCTTGTGTTCTGGGATTAGATATTGGCAACACAACTGGATGTGGTTCTATAGAAAATGTCTTTCCCTTTTTTGAGGCTGATGGAGGTGGAGACTGTGGCGCTGCTGCTTTCAGTCATTAATCAGTACAGTGACCTCTTCCTCCACCCTCCACCACTACCTCAACTCTTTCTCTCTCAGCACCAGGCATTGATGCAGATCCAACACACCAAAGTAAAACATACTTGTGATCTCTGACCGATGAGCAGATATCCTTTGCTTTAACCTAAAACTATTGATATGGACAAGAAAGAAATGTGGAAAAAAGAAGGAGAATCCCCAGCTGTGATCGTCTATCTGTGAGCCCAGTATACAGCCCTGATGAGGCTGCTGCTGCGTTGGTGATGGTGCTTGTCTCTGATGGACTAAGCTTAATGCATTCTCACCGAATACAAGTTTAATGAAGGCCAAATGTATGGAGCACACATGGGGCAGGAGAACAGAGATGAGCTTACCACAGTGGTTTTGCCAAAGCAGAGTTAACACAGACAGCTAGGGAACAGGAAAAGGAGGAAAAAAAACAGCATGCACCATCACTACAAAAATAGCTCCTTCCCTCACATCGTCCTTATTTCCCAGTTCCTTCCCCAGCAGCTGCTTTGACGGATCATTTTGTCTCCGTAATAGCAGCTGCAAATCCCTGGATGCTCTCCATTTATGTTCCAAGGGAGACTATAACAATTTAGCTGAATCTATCTCAAAGATTAGCGTAGGAGCAGAGGAAAAAGAAAAAAACAACAGTCGAAGTGTTACCCAGGAGTGGATCAGCTTGTACTTTATTTGGATTTTTTTCTCTGCTTTTAATTTTTTGAAGTCAGCTTTGTCAATAGTAACTGTAACTGCTTCTTGCATCTTGATTTTTGAAGGAGACTAGTATAAATGATGCAGTCCTCAAAGCTTGCAGAGGCCTTTCAATCATGCATGAGTGGTGGATAAGTGATGGAAGCTGCTGTGACCCATCACTCTCTGTTCTCCCCCGTCTGGTTTCCATTTTAACTGGGAGGTAAAGGATGAGAATGATTTTCTATCACACCCACTGCTTCATCACAAATATCAAGAGTGGAAACGAAAGTGCGTAATGTTTAGAACAGTAATCCCTGCCAACAACAGCAGATACAGCATATTTATAGTCTGAGACATATCAACAAATCATGTGAAATAACTTTCATCAGTGGTGCATGACTAACTCTGTGTTTGTTCAGGGTTTGCATGGCACATTAATAAAGAGTCATGATCTCACGTTCTCTGCATGACAAGTTGACATTTAAAACATGACACATTTATGCAACATTTATGTAACATGACTGCATAGCAGATTAGGAGTTAAATAATGATTTATAACTTTTGGTTTCTTTAGCTTTTAATTAGCTTTTGCTGTTGATCCATTTCAACGGTGTTATGTAAGTGGTTTATCCATATGTTTTCATGGCTAATCAGTGTCTATACTACAATTTAGCATATTTATATAGGCATACCAAAGAAATAACACACAACAAAAAGGAATATAACAAAAATGTTATCATCTAATTCCTACACTTGCCATTCAAGCAACTGCTCACACATTGTTACTCAGCGGAGCAGGTATAAAACAAGGAAGGAACAGAAATCCTTTGCAGCTTAACAGATATCATTAACTGATAAATATCTGTCTGATGATACTCTCAGACTAAGTTCTTGTCTCTTTTATGGGACAGGATGTTGTGCTAGATTAGTTGGCATGTGGACAGTATTATCTGAATCTGCTGTAAAGGTGATAATTGATGTTACGATTCAATCAGTTGCCTGTTCACTTGCTCCGTCTGGCACAAAATTCAGCAAAAAATATCAAAATAGCATCTAATAAGGTAGGGAATTAATAAGTAGGCAACTTGTATTTTGATGTGACAGAATTTGACCTTTTTAACAAGGTATTGATGTTTTTGGCCTCCTTTTTTGGTTTGATGCTAGTCTGTGGTTTGATTATACGTTTTTGTAGTCAAGTAAAGGTGCTTTTATTGCAGAATCTCTTTTAGCTTAAATATTCAAATAACACCTGACACAGGAGAGCAAAAAGGCTCTTTGTACTTCACACCATCAGTGGCAACAGCTTTGGGTATTGAAGAACATCACAGCTTGGCTGCGTGGGTGGTTAGAGACACAGGGCAGTGTCGGTCTTTGCTGATGAAGCTTGTTGTGTGGGACACCACTGTAGTCACATTATATTATGGACAAGAAAGGAAATGACAAGTCAACATCAGCTGGGAAATCTCTCATGCAAGAGAACATCTTGTACTAAGCCTGGAACATTGATGGCATCAGACCTCAATGGACCAATATGGCAACGAGAATGAGGAGGCAGAACTTATCTTCCTCTGTCTAGGGAATGAATTCCAAGGATACAGTAAACACACAGACAGATAACACGGGTCACAAATATTTCTGTCTGTTCAGTTTGAAAATGATCCAGAATCTCTGTGGATCTATTCAGTGACTAAGGCTAATTATTTGAACAAGAATGGAGTTCTTTAATCATCATAATTTCTCTATTAGAGAGAGATTTAGTGTTCTTTGTGTGCCTTTGAGACAGCAAAGCTTTAAATTAGTTAATTTTATTTTAGTAAATGGATGTACAAAACAGTGTTTTGTGGAACTGTTTCTACGAATATTAAATGACACATCCTTGTTAATATCCTTGTCAAATTACCTTCTAAGTTTTTGTGTTCAGAAATATTCTAAATGTAAGTTTAATGCATACACAACTTTTGTATTGACAAGAAATGACCACCATGTATTAAATATTAGCCAATTATATATTTGTTTTCAGTCAGTAGCAATTTTTGCATTAATCCTAGCTTACAGTGTGTAATTATGTTAACTGTCAACTCCTCCTACCTCACTTAGGGCCCTTTGACACCTACCTCGTTTGGTCCAGACTTTCGGACTTTTCAGTTTGATCTGAACCAAATTTACAGGTGTGAAACCTCTCCCGGACCACGGTCCGGACCAAACGTCTGGACTTTGGTCTGACGAAAAGAGGTGGTCTCGGTCCAGACCAAACTGAACCATGGTCCGGTTTGTTGTAGTGTAAAAACAATTTTTTGGATGATTCGGTCTTTCGGACAAAACACAGGAAGTAACCGTCACGGGGTAACCGTCCGAACCGGAAACAGGAAAAACCTTACAACAAAACAAAATGAGTCGCGGGACCA
>VXCM01005584.1:0-43499 GCA_014773175.1 Lucifuga dentata
TGGAGGCAGATGATTCGCTGTGGTGACCCCTGAAGGGAAAGCCGAAAGGAAAAGAAGAAGATATAGTATAATAATAAAAAGCATTATTAATAAATAGCATTTTATAACCTTGTAGTTGAACGATTGTGAAGCAGTGGCAGAGTGTATCATGAAAACCTATGAAGACCTTCCTTCCTGAGCAACCTCAGATACCAGGTGGCCAGGAAAAGTAGAAAAATATTTTAGTATTCAATTTGATGTGTGTGTTTTTGCCTTGTCTTGTTACCACTGTCTAGCTTGATCTGGGTACAAGCTGGGACTCTCACTGGCACCAAATAGATAGTGTGGTGCTGACCATCCAACCCACGAGGCTTGGCGCTGGTCCGAGCATAGACCAGACCCCCTTCTGCTGGCAGGAGGAGGAACAGGCACTCTGTGGGGTTCTCAGCTGGTTTAAGGTCAAATGCATAGCCACATATACACATGTAAGCGCATGGGCAGTCACTCACATGTACAGGCATTTGCACAAACACACACAAATAAGAGCTCAATTGGGCTCCAGTTTTGCAAATAAACACACAAACTGGCTGAGCCAGTGAGCCTTATTAACCTGCCTGTCAACACAAAAATACCAAGAATGATAAAGAGAAAATGTTTTCAATAGACAAAGCATATGGCTGTCACCCCATAGGTCAAGGGAAGAGCCAACCCTCTTGGAGTGACAAGAACTTGCAGTGACAAGAGAGGATAACTGGCTATATTCACAGAATGCAGCCATCACAAAGATCATGACAATGGAGAAAATGTCACACTAAACGGCAGCAGTTCTTGACCATGTTCTTTCAGCTCAAGACATGACAAAGCTACAGACATGACTGAATGCAGACAAGTCGCTATGTAGAGGAGTCAGTAGTATGTAAGTACTTAAGCTAGTTCAGAAGGTGAATGTTATGTTATATGAATGTCACACTGAATAACCTCTAAAGTGAGTAAGGCCTTGAAAGTGCAGCAAATCTCCAGTTCTTCTATCTCACTTAGAGCCCTAAATAATTAAATCTTTTCTCATGGAAAATCTCCTGAATACTCATCCAAATTGATCAAACAACCAAGAAAACTCATTTTCACTAGCAAGATTTTTAATGGCATCTTCATTTATAACATCATGTGTATAAAAGCATGAGTTTCAACATCTGTATCATCTCCCATTCACAGGTTGGTGAAGAAGGAGCAGGAGAACTGGCCCTCTTTAGGTAACAGCCAAACAGAAACTCTGTATATACAGAAGGAGAGCAAAGAAAGACAGCTTTCAAATATTGTGGGTACCTATGGAACTATATTTGAGTACACAATAGATTTTTTTAAATAACTGGTGATTACTTTTTTGTTTTAATTTTAAATTCCTAATTTCACCACAGTTAATGTTCTTTTCTTTGTACCATTTCAAGCATTAAAGACAACGTGTAAGTGGATAGTACACCAGTGTTTTTGCATGTATTGAATAAATGAATGCAGAGGACAATTACACACTGGCCTGAGTAAAGATCAGTGGTGGTGTAGTGTATATATGGCATGTGGGTAATGAGTGCTGAAGCTTGAAGTCATACAGTATGGCTCTATTCAAATGCATGTAAGTGGAACAGATTAGCCTAACTTAACATTAGGCCCATATGAGTGCATAAAGGTGTGTGCAATGCTTGCCTGTCTGAATGCACAATTGACTGCATATGTGCTGCAGCCTGAGGTGGTACCAGGTGAGGTGGCAGCCACATACACACACATAAACACACACAAAGGCCTGTCTGATGAAAGCTAGGTACCAGAATAACTGTCAAATCCGCACCAGAGATGTACCCACTTATCCTACAGTCGAATGCCCAGGCCACCCACCTGCACTACTGAACAGTAAAAGCNCACACACACACACACACACACACACACAAACTCACAAACACGCACACAATGTGGACCCAACCAGCAGTGTACCATGCTCAAACAAAAAGCCAACCAACCAAATATTCATCTTCATGAAAGAGAACCAAACAGCTGTTCCTTTCATAAATGTAGGGCTGAAACCTGCTTTTCACACAGCCAGGTAGACCCCACTCAGGATCAAATGTGGCACAGGTGGCACAGCAGTGTGGCAAATGACTAAAGAAAAAAAATAATACAAAGCTAGCTACTCCTATACATTTGGTAGGGTACAATGCACTGCAGTGTGTTTAATGTATGTTGAGCTGAGAGTGTGTGTGACAGGGATTTGTCTGGGATCAGGTGCTCACTGAGTCGGGCTGGTTAAAGTAGTAATAACCACTACGGTGAGGGAATGAAAGCCGGTGAAAGCTGTGGCTCTTGTGCTGTTAAACTACTGCTGCTGCTTATTTGTATAGAAAGTCTAGAGTTTAGTATACATCCAGTGATACTAATCATCCATTTAATGCCGTGTTACCATTCTCTATTCTTGACCCTTTTTCTTGTGCTATCACATTGTGTTATGGGAAGCCCCAGATTTAGCACAGTAATGGAAAAACAGAATTTGAAACAGAGGGGTGAAGTTTAAACAGTCACTTTATTGACGTTTTGTTTTGGAAGTCAGGACCTCGCTATATTTCATGCCCACGTGTAATCACAAGGGAAAGGGTCGAGAGTAAGGAATGAAATGTGACTCCAATGAAGAGTAGTTTGGCTTACTTCTGACAGAGCTGGTTGAAGAGGATCTTGGGATTGACTGGACCTTTGCCTTGTTCTTTCATTGTCTGGAGGAAGAGAAACATGGCTGCAGTCAGAGGCTCTGGACTGGGCAGCGCCACGGTCAGCGGACTCTGGAAAATGCAGAGACAAAATGAAAACCAACATTTGATATTATGGCAGGCATTTGAGGGCAAAGAACAATAATAAAAAAAGTTAAATCACCAATCTACATAATCAAAGTTTGGGATTGGGACCATTAACAGTTGAATAGTTTGTCTCTTTGATTTAGAGGGTTATTTACTAAGTAAGGTCGTAACTATGATGAAAATAAAATACAAATTTACATTTGATATCTATTTTGTGCTTTGGAAAGGATTAATCCTTCAGACTGTACCAGAGTGGTCTCCACAGAGGGGCAGATCCTCAGTTTGTATCCTTTCTCCTTTATTTCCTGGATGAGGTCGATTAGCATGTGGGTCTGGGACAGGTTCTGTGGGGACATTGTTTTAGCACCATTTCATTAAACAAATGAACAGTTCATCAGATATGACAATAAAAGATCAGGAAATTATAAGCAGTTGAATAATAATCATAAAATAAATGGAGCATCAAAGTACTCATGCAGTCAATTTCACATTGTATCATATAAAAAGACTCAAAAAACAGCAACAACAGGTTATAATCCTTCAAAAAAATGAAATGACATTGTATTAGTGCTTAGCTTGTGGCAATGCAATGTGGTCAATTAAAATATTCTTTTGAATTATTATCTCCATTTTAGGAGGATTTTGGAAACTTGTGCTGAATTCATTATTTTGAAAGAGGCTTTCAAAAAAAATTTATGATCTTTGAGTACTGAATGTAGAGAAGATCCTTGGTGAGGAGATAGCCTGAAGCAGACACTGTCCCTTCATGGTAGAGAAGCATCTTTCCCTTCCTTTTCAAGAGATATTTGTTTTGTCACATCCTGGCAATGAAGACAGTTGCTATGGAAAACACACAATGGAGCTGGCATTGTGAATGCAGACACAGCTCATTCTGTGACAATTATGTGTTTTCACCAGAAAGATTGCAATTTTCAAGGAGACAATACAAACCAACAGTGGAGAGGGAGGGAAAGGCATGTAAACGCGCTCACTCGAATTTCAATCAACAAGGAAGACCCTGAGGGTGATTAACAAAATGGCGGAAAAAAACAGCTTCATTGTTGAAGAGGCATGTCAGTTTGCAGTCACCATGACACGACCAGAGAGAGACTGGAGAGGCTCTATAGCGGTGTTGTATGGTGAACATGCTCTGTACCAACTGAGTGCCACTCGCGTATGGGCAAGTGAAAGCGTCCACGCCTGCAATGCATTTACCGCTGCATTCAATATACTTCAAGTTGATCTCAAGGCCTGCACACGTTACTTCTAAGCTTGTTTGCAGTCGCATTCACCTTATGACTATCACCTGGTTAAATATCTGAATATAACTTGGTCGTCTGCTTGAGCAGTGTTTACACTTCTGTGGGTATACATATTCATAAAACCTCAGTGACACATTATGGTAAGATCTGTTATCATAACAAAATGACTTACACGCAGATTACTAAACAATCTGATTTGCTTCAGATGCTTCCTCTGTTATTTTGTACAGTGCTAGGATTATTCAATATTCACTAACGACTTAGCGGCATGCAGAATTAGCGCCACGATTACTGAAGCTCATTCAAAAAGTTCCCATTGCTCTGCATTTTAAAAAAGCAGTTACAGATGAACAATTCCAAACTATTTGGCAAAAATGCTGCAACGGCAAAACAAAGCAAAACAATCTAGGGAAATATAGCAGCAAATAAGGTAACTCACAAATATTTTAGAATCGTTAATTAGTAATATGGTTGGGATTTGTTCTTGTTATCTATTCCCATTACCATTTTCTAAATGCCTTGTTTCTGCTTTTACATTATACTTAGTGCAGTGCCTGTCCAAAGCGTGCCTGTTTGGAACGGGCCAGACTTTATGGTGTGCGCCACAGCCTGCCATAATTTTGTTCTGCATGTCTTCATGAACTAGCTTTGTTTGCAGTGCCCGTGGAGCGGAGCATATGCTGCCGCACCAGGAGCATATCCTGCCACGTGGACTACTTTTTTATCAGCACAGCTCAATTTGAGAACCGCTCATCCAAATAATTTTGCACACGACACTGCATGTTCCTGCCGAATTTCAACTTCATACAGTGCCGGGTTCTAAAGATATTGGTGCCATGGGCAAACGGACGGACAGGGATTTCTGGCTTTTATAGATAGGTAACAAAAACTATTAATATGAGAATGGATTCATAGTAATACAATACCAACCTGCATAACGGCATTGAAAAAGCAGGTGTTACCGAGGTTGCTAATGCCTTTGACAGGAACCAATGTGTTGTTCAGGACTGGACTCTTGCTTCTGGAAGGGTCACCGTAGTCTAATGCTTCCTCTCGCAGCTTGATGAACTTAGACGATGTTGCTGTGACACAGAAAGGAAGAAACAATATCAGTCAGTGATTCACAATAGTAGAAAAACCAGGAAAAATTATGTATATTGTTTACACGACTAAGATATACAAGCATGGTGTAGGGAGGTGTAGGGAGGAAAAAGATTCTCTAAGGCCTTTTTGATACCAATACTCGGTAGCCTATTTTGAAGCTGGAGCTGAGATTGTGGCATTGGCAGGAAATTGGTCAAATAGATGGAACTTGGCCTCGCTTTTTGGAAATTTGGGCTTCCGTTAAATTGGGACTGTGGTTCATTTTGAATGAAAATGGGCTCAGCGTTGAAGTGAGGCTGGAGCTGGGAGCAGGGTGCTGGGATAGCAGCTGGAAGGAAAGCTGGGTCATTTGGGAAGGCAGATGACAGCTGTAGAAGTTTCCGCTGGTTAGTGAGGGAGGGGTGGGGGTTGGGGTTGGAGAGATCGCTCACCAGAGCTAGCTGTTCCTCCTGATCACCAATGAAAATTTACCTTAAACAGATGCAGATGGTCAGAATTGGACAGTGAGATACAGATAGTCTGCTGGGAACAGACTCCAATAAGTCTCTGTGCAAATGAGTACAATAACATGTTACAGATAAACCTGTGAATAGCAGTGTGTCTTCAGAAGGTCATCTGAGTGAGAAAGGGTCAAGTCCTTAATGCCACATTATTTTTTTGTTTATAATCCATAAGAATGACATAGCCCAAAACCCAAACTGTAATTTGGATAAAATGGGGAAAAAAGCACAACTTGAACAGTAAACAAAACTTGTGGTCTTTGCCAGCTGATTATGAATACTTTTTATTTTCATACAGTATACAATATCACCCAAGTGCCATAATAATAATAATTAAAAAAAAAAAATAGCTCTGGGCTATTAATTTAGAGATACCATGATTAAAGATTACTGCCCCTGATCCTGATCCAAGTCAAGCAATGGTAATAAGTATCAGGTATTCAATTTATATTTTCCTCTATATTGCAACAACCTGTCAATACACAGTTCACGATTCAACTATGATGAAAACTGAGTTAAAAAAAAATACTAGATCACAATATACATGTTTTATTATAATATAAAATTACATATACTGTGATGGAGGACTTTGTCCACATCACCAACCCCTTGTTGCACAGAAAAGAATGGTCTCTCTGAGCTTTCAGACACAATATAATTTATTTATTCCTGTAAACAAAACTTAAATTACATTGCAGAAGGTCCCTAAAATGTTTGGAATTTTCATTACTATAGTGTATGGATGCCATCATACCAATTTCACTTCCAGTAAACATATCTCCTATCCTAAAGCATAACTAGAAAGCCACAAGTCCTGTAAACTCATTTAATTTAGATGGCAAAGATTAGTGGGCAAACAGGACTAGCACAAATAATTAACAATTCCCCCAGCTGATCATGTTTAATTCAACTGTTGTAGTGGTGTAGCATCACATTAGGCATGAATGAGAAACAAGTGAGAGCTCCTCAGGCTGCAGAGAGACTGGAGACAACTTTTCTTCCCATCCCATTTACACTTGTGCTCTCTGTCCTGCTCCAGGAAGCTGGAAGTTGCATACACCTCTAGCTTGCCCCACTAGGTAAATATGTGAGTTTCTGTGAATGAATCAATGACTTTGGTCCATAAGCACTTCACCTAAACAAACCAGTCAAGAGATCAGGCTGGCAGCAAGCTCCCTAACCTGAACCCGTGTGCACCCAAACCAAGGAAATTCGATTGAACCAAAAAAATCATCACAATCATCTTAGCAACCTGCACCTTCACTCTCACCACTCCTCTCCTCAACACACAAATGGCCTTGCCTCAGCACATATTCAATTCAGAAAACCACTTGTGCACAAGACATATACTAAAAAGCTATTCATTCTACCGTGGTAAGGCCACTGCTGGCCGCTACCCAGGGAGCTTTTCTTCTTCAAGGCCAAGGACCTTAGCAGGAGTGCCCTGGTCATGGGAGAGTAGTTACTTGAGCACAATACAGTACATCCATCATCTTTTTCAAGTCTGCCACCTTATAACAGTTCCCCAGTTCAACTCTGCTGCTTTAAATTCACATTGCCTGAACTGATAATTATGGCCAAGGACATTTCTGACTTTCTTCACCAAGAACCTTGTAACCTGTTCTTTCTTACTTCTGTGGAACATGTCAAATAGAGAGCCAAATGTTAATGATTCATAACAAAAAGTAATCCAGATGTACTGTATAATAATGTCGGCAATGTTACATTTTCAGCATTATCAATGCCCCTATAGAAGATGTGTGACATCTTAAGGAAATCTTTAACACTGATAAGAAGTTAAGTGATCTTTTGAGATTAAGAATTAAGATTAAGAAAGAAGAAATGAGGTTCAGCTTGTTGGGATGACTAGCTGTTGTGGCACTCCACCCAGTGGTGCTAAATGCATCTGGCCCTGTGTGCTGGCAACATCTGGGGGTCTGTTTCTATACCAATTATGTAGCCATAAGGGAGATCCCATATGTTAACACACACACACACACATGCACACACACCCCGCATGAAAAATAACTTTAGATGAAGAAGTGCTACTACCCTATTCATGAAAAAGAAATTTTGCTTTAGGTGTTTGTCAGAGGTGTGAAAAAAGTTCTTCATGCAAGTGTAAATGATTGAATAAAAACAAAGATTTAAGAAAGAATGTGTCTGTCGTCCAAAATTCAACAGATTTAGGTGTAACTTGAGTGTAAGAGCAGCGACTGTCACTTTAGCAGAGAAATGAGGATTAAAACTGGGTGAAAATATGGATGCCAATGGACACACTCTGCATCTGGGACTGTCACCCAAGGTAAACAATGTTCAGGGAGCCATCTGGTTGACACTGGAGGGGGAGGGGCAAAAGAGGGCATTTGGGCACAGTGGGTGGAGGGAAGGGTTGCAATGAGCACAAGCATATGGAAAAGCAGACTTTTCCTCTCCCTGCAGCAGTAAGCGAAGGAAAATGTCAGCATGCGCTACGTCCATGCTTGACTGTGCTGCAGTCGGCACCACCACCTGGCCCTCCATGCTCAGCCAGCGAGTGTGGGCAGCAGTGACACTGTGGAGCCCCTCCCCAGAGCTTAGGCTCACCCACAAGCATGAACGTACACCAATTTTTCACACAGGAGATACAAAGAAAGACAGAACTTGGCTACTTTCACAGAAAATTACACCGGAGTATTAGCAGACTAAAAAAAACATGCAATGTTAACATAAACTAAAAATACAGAAAATAAATGTAAAGTCATGTCATTATTTACATTATTTTCACATTTTGCTGAGTTGAAGAAATAACAAATGCCAACACCAGACTGCATGTAAAAAAAAAACAAAAAAGAAAGAAACGTAGCCCCATGAGATGATCTCATGAACATTTTATTACTCTCAATTTGTTTTTTCATTATAAATTATTATTTCAATAAAAAAAAATCTAAGTCCTTTTTCAGTGCTTGCTTTATAACGTTTGTCATCTAGTTTGTGGTTGGACTGAGAGACAGTCAAAAGGCATGGCCAGTGGGCTTAATGTCTCCATGTTCATTTACAGAGCAGTGGTGTGGAGAGCCGAGGCCAGCTTTTTCATGCAGAGCAGGCAGTCAAGAGGAAGGCCAGGCAACACCAAATATCTTAATTCACTAATCTGTTGTGACTGCAGGGCATGAAAAGCCTGTTTCTTTGCCATCTGAGGCCAAGAGGACCCACTGTCATGTTACAAACTAGTCCACGCACACACAGCTTTCACTACCCACTATCTGGCCTACTTTCATGTGCGATGGTGGGAATAAAGGCAGAATCACCCTTGATTACCCCATGAAATCACCACCAGGGGAAAAGCATCTTACTGGCTACTGATTCAGTTACAGATAAGTGACAAGACAACAAACACAAATGGGCTAAAAATTGCAAAATCAAAGATCAAGGATGTGAAATCAGGAATTGCAGTAAAACTTATTGTATATCCAAGCTTCTTAGTTCTAGCAAATAATATTTTCCCTCAGTATGATAAATTACTATTTTGTAAAAAAAAAAAAAAAAAAAAGACTAATTTTTTTTTTGTGTACCAGTATAGTTAAAAAGTAGAATATGGATTTTTTTTCAGCTAAGAAATAATAGACAAAACTGATTTGTTTATAAGTATGACCTTGCTGGAAAAGTTTCAATGGTATAAAACTTTCCCAACCAACACAATGTCAGGAATTTAAGCTATCTAAAAACTAAAATATACAGTAGCAGGATAGTATTAAAATATGAAAACAATGTGTGACCTATACTGTTAAAATCAACCTTTTAAAATAGGCACGTAACATAAAGCTAGCATAAATATTAGTTTAATAATTAATATTATTTGTGTTGAAAAATTCAAAATAAAGAAACTATACAACAATAACCACCCAGAAAACAGAACCATGTCATAAACACCAGCCTATTCAGCAGCAACATTTTAATTTGCTCCACAAAGACTCCCCAGCTGTGTTACAAGCTGGAGTCGAGCTCCCTGAGGTCAATCTGCTTTCTACTGGGACTCTGGTACTTGAGCTGAAGGCCTTGATGGTGAGAGAGCACAGTTAATCGACATTCTTTCTTCCCTGAGCTGTTGTTGTACAAATTATTCTAGATTCTGAGGAAAATCCTTGCTGGGGCTCTTTTGTGCTTGGGGTCTATAGGGAAAAACAGAGCACAACAGCAGCTTCTTCCGAAACCCTGGCCTTCACACTGAAATGCAATTTCACAAGCTCCTCAACAGACAGCAACAGTCTATTTTGCTGCAACAATGGCTGTCTGCGTCTATACGTGTTTGGCCAACCAGTGTGGAACAATTGGGTAGCAAGACAGGTGACAGGTAATTTAAAGGACCATACCAGCCATTTTGCATGTTTGAGCCTAATATATTTAATTTTCATACACGTAACANTTTAAAGGACCATACCAGCCATTTTGCATGTTTGAGCCTAATATATTTAATTTTCATACACGTAACATTACTGACAATCACTTCCCAAAGGATACTACTGGAAGGATGAATTAAAAAAATGTTAATGTTTTTCCTACCTTCCACACCACCACTGGTTTCAGTTCATTCTGGTACGCTATTAAAATCAAGTTGTTATACTTGAAATGTTCTTGGGATAGGTAATCCATCATTGCGAACAAGACGTGTATTCAGGGTTTTTTTNACTTGAAATGTTCTTGGGATAGGTAATCCATCATTGCGAACAAGACGTGTATTCAGGGTTTTTTTTAAGTATGTAATTTTAGCGTTTAAGCGCAATAAAAAGCACAGAGTGAATGTTGTCTCCACCGGCGAATATAGTCCCAAAAGAAGACTTGCATTTATTGAAAAAATTGAATGACCTGCATTTATTAGAAAATTTAAATTTAAATGAAAATTTAAATTCATTTAAATTTTTTGATAAACGCAAGACTTCATAAGGCTGAGTAACTATTAGCAAGCAAACATCGAGTTTTAAGGTGGGTGTATCACTTGAATATTTGATTTTGAAAGAATAAGAGGTTTTGCAAAATATCAGGAAAGCTGAAATACGTTTTATCCTTTGGGAAATGGTTGTCAGTCACTTAACATGCATGAAAATTGAATATATTAGGCTCAAACATGCAAAATGGCTGGTATGGTCCTTTAAATATGTAGGCAGTGACTGCCCAGCTCAATAATTTTGTTTACAGCTGACCTCCATGTTTTCACCAGGGCCACTGAAAGGCTCCTCTGCATACACACTGAGACAAAGATTGCTCATGCACAGTCTTTTTCCAGACTCAAATGACTGGTGTGCATGAGTTTAATCCTTTAGACACTAAGTATTGTGATGAAGAAACAATATTATTGTGAGGATAATATAAAAAATCTCAAGTTAGTACACTGACATTTGAAAAAATAAAAATTTGTTGTAAAAATGTAGTAACCATGTCATTCATCATTTACAGGACACTACAGTCCATTTGTTTGCACTGATTGTCAGCTGTCTTTGTGTCTTATACCGTATGTTTGCTTTATTGTGAAATCTAGTTGTCCCTCAAATGTAGGTATCAAGTTTGGATAAATGTAACAAACTTTATAGGCTCTTAAAACACACAATAGTAAAAGTCAACACAAATGTGATGTATTTGGCAAATAAAAGTCGTTCAGATTGTACACCGTAATCCCATAGGGATAGGTGCTTTGTTTGGCCAGCAAAGATATAATACAGATCCAGTTAATATCTGCTTGAGCTGAACATTTTGTAAACATGTATATGTGTGTCTGTATGTTTGCCCATTGAGAATTAGTGCACTCCAGCTGTTAAGACTCTGCTCCCTCTGACTTGTTGAGGAGCCTGGCTCCCACTAGTGCAGCGCACAGGCCCAGAGGTGGTGAGATGTACAGCAGCTTGACAGAACAGATAGCAATGGAAAGACAAAGAGAAAGAGAATGACAGGGCAGAGGCTGAACCCCACGCAGCTACTCTTGTTCTTCAGGGAACCAGGCCTGAAAGCATCACTCAGGCACCTAATTTCTCTAATGTGTGTAGTCATGCGGTTTGCTGGGTGGGGGTGGGGTTTGGGNCTCAGGCACCTAATTTCTCTAATGTGTGTAGTCATGCGGTTTGCTGGGTGGGGGTGGGGTTTGGGGATGGTTGTAGCATATCTGCAACTCTGCAGCATGATTTTAAGACTGATGAGGGACCAGCCTGACTTGGCTTGGGTGGCTGCCATTGGCCACTGGCCTCTGGCCTCTGGCCACTCTGTACCGGGCAGAGGCCTGAGCAGAGGCAGCCCACCATCCTGATCAGTCAAGGCCAGTTAGAGGCCAGAGACATCAACATGACAGCAGGAGAGGGAAAGGGACACAGCACAGAAGCAGGACCAGAAGGTGTATGTCTGAACATACACAGAGGAGGTGGGGGTGGTATTTAGTGTATATGGTTGACTGATTAGATGATGGGCTCAGGTGGCCTGCATAAGGTGAAAGGTGTTAAAACTGAAAGCAGGAATTCAAATGTATTATTCCTATAACTTCTCTAAAATTATGTCACTCGTGAATGACATATACGGTGGCTTCCCTGTGACAGTTAACATGCTCTTCCTGGTCACTGTTGTAGTATTCTTCTCTTATGACCATAAAAACCATGGAAAGAAAGGCCCTCAAAGCCTCAAGTGACAATCAAGGAGGAGTATGTCCAAGAAGGGTATTTCTTACCTTCCTGCTTACATTTCAGAAAATCTCAGAGGTTTGAGGAGGACTTTGAGCGTTTGAAAAGAAGCCAAATAACCTAAATAATAAGATGTCATGGTAATACAGTGGTTGTGCTGGTCACAATGCAGTATTATCAATTTCACATTCAGGCTGTCTCAACATTGTGGATGACAGGAGATCCAGGAACCCAGATGACCACTGCCACCAGGGGGAGTAGATGTACTGCTGTCCACTCCTGGTTTTTAGGCAGATTGACTGACAGAGTGTCTTCATAAAATAGATCGTTTATGACCAGGCAACACATGGAACAACACAGGAAAGTCATATCTTACAGGTTACCATTTGGAATAGATATTACAGTCATGATTCTGCCTCAGGATAAATAGTCCTTAAATATAGTGTTGATGGCATTATTGTGGTGCTTCTGGTGAACAGCAGAGTGTTTGTTCATTTCTAATTCAGCGAGGAAAGCAAATACAAACTTTTGTTAGAGTAGATAAAAATAATGTTACATTATTATTTAACCATCATAAGAAATTATCTCTATTTAAGACTAAATTTAACTGAATACAGGGTTGTTACATTACAGGAATGAGTCAATAAAACTCCAAATGAAGAGACTGGAGTCTTGCTAAAACTGCAGTGATGTTTTGCAAGACTAATATAAAAGCTAATTCACCATAAGTAGGTGGCCAGTACCAAAGTCCTTACCCAATGCTGCTTTGACAGAGTGCTTTTGTAGAAAGTCCAAGGTCTGAGCCAAAGCTTTCTTGTTACAGTGAGTGGAGAGCTCCTCGTTACATTCAAAACACCTGTTGCAAAGGAAGAGAATGATTTGGCTTTATAATATTATACTGGTAGTTTTGTATCGCACTCACGTTACATTGCCGACAACCATTTTCCAACACATAAAACCATATTTTAGTTTTATTTTTATTTTGCCAAATCTCCTTATCTTTCAAAATCAAATGTTCAGGTGATATACCCAACTTCAATGTTCAATTCAGTGTTTTGCCTGCTAACCTACATCCAAATGTAGAGGTGAGGGTTTTTAATTTCTCTGTAAAAGCTGTCTTCTGCTGGACTATATTTCCTGGCGGAGACATACATTTTCTTCTGTGGCTCCATGTTGGACCAGTGAAATAAAGTAACTTCGACAAAAAATTGAATAGACGTTCGGTTCTCTGAGATGGATCACTTATCTAAAGTGTTTCAAGTCTCTACAAGTTGATTTTAGTAGCGTGCTGGAATGAACTGAAACCATTGACAGTCTAGAGGGTAGGAAAAATAATTCTAATATTCACCACTCCAATAGTATACTTTGGAAAATGGTTTGCGGTTACATAACATGTATAACATGTATGCGGGTTGTACTTACATTAAAACCTCTGCAGGGTTTTCATTTAAAGGACCATACCGTCCATTTTGCATGTTTGAGCCTAAATATTCAATTTTCATACACATAAAATTACTAACAATCATTTCCCAAAGAATAAAACTGTATTTAAGCTTTCCTGATATTTTGCAAAACCTTTTAATCTTTCAAAATCAAATATTCAAGAGATACACCCACCTTAAATATCGATGTTTTGCCTGCTAATAGTTACTCAGCCTTATGAAGTCACAGTTGTTTAAATTTTTCAATAAACGCATATCTGCTTTTGGGACTATATTCCCCGGTGGGGAATATAGTCATACATTCACTCCGCGCTTTTTATTGAGCTTAAATGCTTAAACTTCGAAAAAAAAACCCTGAATATACGTGTTGTTCGCGATGATGGATTACCTATCCCAAGAATGTTTCAAGTATCAACAAGTTGATTTTAATAGCGGACCAGAATAAACTGAAACCAATGGTGGACTGGAAGGTAGGAAAAACATTTTTAATTCACTGTTCCAGTAGTATGCTTTGGGAAATGATTGTCAGTAATATTATGTGTATGAAAATTGAATATATTAGGCTGAAACGTGCAAAATGGATGGTATGGTCCTTTAATCTTAAGTCTAATTTAGTTTCTGTGCTTCTCACCAGGCCTTCCAGGTGCTCAGGCTGATGGTGATGCAGTGAGACTCTTGGTGGAAAGCTTGGTGGTGCCTGATAGAGTGTTGGATCCCTGACTGGTTACAGCCCTGTATGATTATAAAAATAAAAAAAAAAAAAACTGTTCAAAATAAAGGGCATTTTTTAATTAAAACATTATCTGATGAAGGTCCATGGCTCAAATATTAAGTTTTAATTCATTAATAAAGCTACATACTGTATATTTCTCTACAGAGAAAGTGTTGCAGCTTTTCTTCCTTCCTATTCCAACACTGTTTCATATTAAAAACCAAGTCTAACCTGGAAACCACACTTAAGGCAGATCAGGATGTCATGGGATGCTGGTGGCTCTCCGTCAACCATGGTCCTCTCCTTCAGGCAGTCAGAGCACACCAACCACTGGCTGGAACTCACTGACTTCTTCACTGAGCTCAGGTCCACTGCCTTATTCACATGCTGGCAGGTCAACCCTGATCAACAAATCACACAGGAAAAGTTACCTTCCAGTCATTTTTAATTACCAATTTGAATTTCCCTGTAATTATTTTCTTTACAGAATTAAGTTTTTAATCTTAGAGGTCAAGAGTGTTTAAACAGAGAAATTCTGTGAACGTTCTTAAATTTTACACATTTCCAAAACAAAAAAAAAAAAAAAAAAAANAAAAAAAAAAAAAAAAACACTTAAGAATAAAAGCTAGACTGGTTTAATGGTGGTGGGTAGTGTCAGCTGTCTGTGGTGCTGAAAGTGATAACAAATTCCCTGTAAGCCATGTCACATGTAAGCAATACATTCAAAGCATAAATAAAACACTCGACACAAAAGAAGTGTTTTACATACAATTAGAATTATCACAGTGAGGACATCATTACAATGTCAGGGCTTCCAGCTTCTTGTGTTATACATGCTATTGGGAGGAAATATGTTTACGAAAAAAAAATTTGATCACTTTGGTTTAGCTGAAGCTGGAGGCAGATGTTTCCCTTAAAAATGATAAATCACACAGTGACAGTTCTTAAACCTTCTTGAATATGTGATTCATCAACAATTCATGCATGATATAAGCAAAGGGGCTACTAAACTTCATTTGAAAAAAGGAAACTTAAGTTCATGGAAAGTTTCATTTTGGCCAGTCATATTGATGACTGGCCAAAGTCTTGTCAAGAACTGACTGGGCACTGACACCCTGACATGCCTGAGAAGAAAAAGAAATGGATGTAAATGAGCTAATATACATCAACAGAAAAAGACAGATTCAATGTTGATGCAAAATCTTGGATGTTGTGCAGAAAAGGCCAGAGTGAACTTATGATGCATGAGTTCTCTTTGAGAATGACATCACAGTTTTATTTGAATAAAATTATGTTGTCCATGTGTCATCTGATCAGTACCCTTTAAACCGTTGGCTTTTCACACCTTGGAGAAGACCACAAGGAGAACAAATCACCTTTTTTTTTCAAATGAGCACTTCCCTGACTTGTATAGGGTGTTATTTTAGCAAAATTACATATAGGTACACATGGCTGAATGAATTGGTGTAATGCTAAATTGAGTATTAACCTTGTAGGCCCACTGTTGGCTAATTCAGAAATTTAAGGTGGGCATTTTGAGTTGACATCACTGTAGTCCTAAATTCACAAAATTTAGAGGTCATTTCAGTCAGCACTTAAGAGTCAGACTTAGACTTTGCTGAAAGTTACTTTTAATGTGTTGATACACACTACACTCTTAGGTCCGACTTTTTGATAAGAACTTTAGATTCTTATGTCAAAGTTCAGACCATTCTTAAGAATATTTCTGATAAGACATATACACATAATGGCCCCTTATTCCTCATTTAACTGGTGGACACTTTTAGCACCACAGCATCATAAACACATACACACTTTAGCTACAACACCAAGTCAATATTAGCTTCATACCCAGAGCTCTGACTGTAACAGCACAGTAATAGTCTTGTCCTTTTTCAGTGTCTTACCACTGACTTCATCTGATGACTCCTCATCTCGAGGTTTCCTGGGTTTGCTAGTCCGCTTAGTCATTTCTGCGGCTTTCAAAGAAAATGGGTCCTTCAGCCGCATCTGGAGCTGTGGATTGGAGGATTGAGGACCCACATATTACAACACATAATTAAATCACCTCAAAACAATAATAAAATAATAATACTGTATACTCGAAAGCAGCAAGTTTTTTTTTCTCTCTCACGACTCCCAAATTGTCACCTTCATTTTACTCAGCGTGGAAAACGGAGTATGGCTTTGAACATGCAGACATGTCACAAATAGTTTTAGCAAGGCAGATAACAGGTGTTACAATATGCAAGAACAGGTTAGTAGGCAGCCAGACGGTCTATAAGAGGCCTCAATTAGCCCCAGCCATCCAATTAGGGTGAGCAGCAAAGGTCTTGACAACATTCAGCACCCTATTTTAGTAACTAATTATTAGTTTTCAATTATTAAATACTTCCAGCAGTGCGCATAACATATGCAATGAACTCACCTCTTTATTCCAGCTCCTATGTTAGCTAACGTTAAGCCAACGGTAAAATGTCAACTCTTCCTGGCTAGCACATAGGCTAGTTACATTAGCTTGTCCGGATGAATAAAAGACAAACAGGTGTGACTAGTGACACAAACTACGTATATATGAAGGCATTTCAAACCGAAGCACATACTAATAACAGTATTATAATGGCTATCTCATTTCAGCTTTCTATTTTAGTCTAGATTTGATAAAATTTGTAAGGGTTTCGATTGCATGAAACATCAACACTAGTCAACGTACTACGGCAGCTCAGTTAGGTCTAATGTTGCATTCAAGTCCAATGGGAAAACTTGAACCAGACTCTACGCCGCTCAGGCATTTAAATTGATTCAAACGCTTCAGCACATCATTTCACGGCGTTTATGCTTAATTATAGTCACAAATTGGTTCATGTAATATTGTCTCTGTCTTTCTGTTCATTTTTTGTGAAATAAAGGCACTATCGACTACATAAAATGCATAAAATGATATATAAAGACCATATAAGGTAATATTTTCAATATAATTTGCTAATTCTCCTTATTTATTCAGATATTTTATAATATATGAAATGCAACCTTAGAATAATGACATATTTGTGACATCAGGTAAGGAAAGATGATGATGATAGATTAGATGCACTGTACTTTTTTTCACCCTGCTAAAAGTTATCTTTAAAATCTTAAAAAAAAAAGATATTGATGTCAGTTGTACCTTTTGTGACTGATCCCCACAGACTGTCACACATTTATTTGGGTAGTGCCCTTTTCTTGAACCTTTTTGGAAGGCTTTCTGTGTTTTTATTATTGAGCATGTTGATGACAGTTTATGTTACCATGGAAACGTACATTAGTTGGCCTCCTACAAGAGACAATATGTGTATGTATCATTAATTTAATGGCTAAATTGCACATTCTTAAATGCGAATTCTCTGGATTAAAAACCCTTATAGTATTCACAAAGGAAGTCAAACGATAAATAAAGTCAGTACATATACTCCGCCAATCCTGAAGCTGTAAAAGTGGTGGCACAGTTCTGTCGTTGTCACTGCATTTGAAAGCACCATATAGGGTATCTGCTGCAATACGAAAAGTCCGTGGGGTCGGAAAGCTCAGAGTTTTATACCGGGCATATGCTGATCATGTTTCGGTTTGACTTTTGCATTTTGGGCTAATGAGTTGTATAAGTCAGAAATAATCAACAGAGTAATTCTGTCCTTCACGTGACCAGTACTTCCGCGCAGGCGCAGGTTACAGTTATAGTTAGTGAAACGTAACGATTTTGTAATAACGCTTATTGCAGGTGTATTTTTGGGGATTTTGTGTTAAACAAGTGATAAAACTGAGTGGAACTAATGCCATGGCTTTCGGAAAGTGTTGGAGGTTTGCAGGCATAGTCCCACGGCTGTTATGGAACACCGCTGTCCTTCCACGGGCCTCTGCCCCGGGAGGACGCAGCCCTCTGTCCGGCCAGTGCTCCAGCCTGGTCAGCACTCACCCAAGCTGTGCAAGTGAGTCTGAAATTTAAATTACTTTGTTAGCAGCTTTTTATCTGCTGCCCATTTTGGCTCACATATATATACCATAACTTTCAGTAGACTGATCATCAAGTTTTGGCGTTACTTTTATGGTTGTTGTTTTGTTTTCTTCTCAGCGGTGCTGCTACGTAGTTTCAGCTCAGCACCACCCAGCCCAGATGTGAGTTATGAGCAGCTGAAGCAGCTCCTGGCCACTCGAAAGGCTGTGGTTATAGATGTCAGAGAGCCGTGGGAGCTGAGGGAGTACGGCTTTATCCCCGGTTCGATCAACGTTCCCCGTGAGAGGGCTTTCTCTTATATGACAAAGACAAACAGAGCTCGTTTGGCGGAAATCTAACACATCATCTAATATCCAGTATGTCTGCAGACTCTGAACAATTCTTGGAGTATCTTAAATCATGCAAAACTTAAAAAAAAAAAAAAAAAAAGTCTTGAATACTGTTACACAAAGCATTGCAAATTGCAGGCAGGAGTAAGCATTGATGTCAGACATCTGCAGACACTTTGGTTCTAAGGTGATCCTGATAAGCCTGTCTATGACACTATATAGAGTTGTTCCCCAAAACACCAATACACCCACATATAAAAACACTGGATTTACCTGTGTTTCATTTACTTTGCAGTGGGACAGGTGAACACTGCCCTCCAACTGGACCCGGAGGAGTTTGAGGAAAAGTTTGGTGGTGAAATGCCCCAGCAGACCGATAATATTGTCTTCACCTGCCTGGCAGGGATCAGAAGCAAGACGGCACTTGATGAAGCAGCCTCTCTTGGATACAAAGAGTGAGACATGTTTCTGTGGTCTCAATCTGTCAGAATCATTGTTTCCTCACGCCACCACTAAATCCATAAATATTTGAAGTGATTCTCGATATCTGATTGAATTAGATTTCATAAGATAAACAACAAAAAATAGAGTTAACCTTTTCTTCTCGTCTGTGTTCAGAAAAAGTTGTAGAAAAACCTGTTTTATGGCTGAATTTGGTGAATTGAATCTTTCATTTAACTTTTTATATTTCTTCACAAGACAGTAAGTAGTAAGTTTCACCTGCATGAGGTAATTGACCTGTTATTGTGTAATGCAGCCAACCCAACATGCAGTGTTCTTGGGAGAGGTGCCATATACCATATTAAAGTCCATCTTCTTGAAGATCATGCAGAACTCTTAGGTGTTAGAACACTTAGGTTAGGAGGGTAACAAATTATTGAATTATGCAGTGTGCACCATCTCATTTATTTTAATGAATAATTCTTAAAATTCTTAATAAAATCTTGAAGGTAGCAGTCTTTAAGAAGAGCTGATATGCATGCAATGTTTCTTTTACACTTTCCTTTTCTTTTTCCATTTCAGTGTTCAGCATTACCCCGGTGGATGGCAAGATTGGATGAAAAATGAGCAGCAGGAAAAATGAAACTGGGAAATTATTGACGCTTTCATTTTGAAAACTTCAAACTCAATTGTATGCAGTGTCATCGCAAGTTATAATGTGGATTGGTCTTGCAGCAAAGAGTTGAAGTTTTTTTGACATTTCATGAACCAGTGAGTTGTTATTTTTCTCATATTTGAATCCCAAAGATTTGTCAGGCCAGAGGGCTCAGACTCCAACAATCTAATCTCTGCTGCTACAAGTTTGTACTACTGCCATATTACTATTTTTTTTATTATTACTTAATTTGCCAATGTGTTTTAGCATATAAGAACCAATTATAAACCTCAAAAAAGTTGATTTCTCTCAAATTAAGCAGACCGAGTGCCAGCTCTGATTATACAAGTATCATTAGACGATCTCTAATGATAAGCCATTGTGTTCTTTACCTTCCATCACTGTTTATGCAAAGACTACTTAACTGTGAACCTGAATTAATATGAAGACTTCCAATCATGAAGTCTTATCGTGACATTTTCAACATAAGTTGATATACTATAAATATAAAGGCTTGCTGCTCCCTTTGCAGATACTACTCAATGTAGTTGTTAATAGTAATTCAATTAAAAAAAAAAGTTTGATCATGAGTGATTTGTTTTTTTCTCTTTACTTTGGAGAATGTTGTGGAGGATAATGTTGAGTAGATCTGATAAAAACAACAAATGAGGACATTTGGAAATTGTTTTGCAATGACAAAGTTTTTGTGGTATAAATAGACACACAGGGCCTTATTTGGTTGACAACAGCTGGGACCAGGATGATCTACAGTATTGAACAGCCATGTCTAATATCCACTGCATCTCAGTATGAATTTCCCACTGACCCTCCAGAGAACATTAATGGTTTCATGTGTCATCTATAATAATGAATGTGGTTTTTCTCAGTGAGCAACTTTCCCATCTTAGAATATACCTCTATTGTGTCAACCACAGCCATGGACCACATTCACTATTAATTGTTTTACAGCTGTTTTACAGCTTAAGCTGAAAGTCCAAATACAATTAGCTAATAATATTCTGTCAGTCTTGTGTATTGTCAAGGATCAGATTTTGGACACTGATCCTCTGTCAATAAACAGGAAACTGGCCTCTTTTTTTTTTCTTCCCCTACTTAATTTCAAAATGCAGCCAACAAGTAGATAACAGAACCCTGTGGTCCATTTACAAAAGATTGATAAAACTTACAACTTTCAAAATGACAAATTATGAGTCCAATAACTAAACTATACCATTAATGAAATGTAAAAATCACTCTGGAAAGATCAGTGTTCATACCCTCTGTGCCATATTCCACCTTTGCTATGGTTTACTGAATTGTAAATGTTGGTAAAGAAACATGGGGTGAGGCTATGGGACATCTGAACTGTGGATTTACAAGTACTGTCATAGAGAATACCACAGTGATGAGTGGTGTAATTTGGTTGACATGACAAACAGCTAGTGAAAATAAACTGTTTGACTGACTCATTGGAATATTCCACCTCCTCCTCCCACTCTGCTGTAAGGTCTGAGGTCAAAGAAAAGAAATAGATGCTTATTTTATCCTTCATAGGCAGGGTTTTGATAAAATGATCTGTGATATGCATAAGAAAAATCCAATTAAAAAGCATTTTGGATTTTGTGAGTGATCGGGTTTTTGGATACTTGGACAAATCATAGTCTGTTTTATTCTCTAGTTATGTGTTTTCAAACCTGAGTGTTCATTTGCTTATGTTTAGTTGGATGAATGTTATTGGCCAGTTGTTTACAGTAAATGCTCTTTTATCATTAGGACAGCAGTGCTTACTAGTGACCTTTACCAAAGTAGCCTTGTGTCAATCTGGTGAATAACCCTGAACAGACCTGACCACTTTCTCCCCTCATATCTCTGTGCCATGTCAACCATAAACTCCAGACTACAGCCCCCTCCCCATTTCCTCATTGTCCATCTGAAGCAGTTAATTCCATTTTCTTTTTTCGGCATTCTCTATTTTAATATGTTGAAAACAGACCAGACTAATAAGTACTAATTTATGTCAAATCTTGCCAGCGCTCTTTGTTTCTCTGAGGCTGCAGCCTCATCAGGTCATCCTCCAGCTTCGGCTCAGCGTGCAATTAAAGTCCTTCATCCCGTCAGAGCAGATCACATCAGTACTGCACCTACTGACTGAACCGTGCCTGCCTATCTGTCTTTTCACTGCCCGCTTTGTTGGTGGGCACGCTGTAACCCTGCCAATCCCTTATGGTTCTGATAAAATGGAGAATGATATACAGTCTATAATTTGCAGAGAGAAATGCTACATAACTTGCATGCAACAGCCTCGGTTCTACTAATGCTATCAGACACTATCTCTCTCTGCTCCTCACAAGCTGCTGATAGATGTCTGAGCCAGAGGTCAACCTCTCACTGGTGTGGAAGTTCAAGATTCCACAGATGTTAGTTCACGAACTAGGCTGTCCTGGCCAACAATAGCACATAACTGGTAATGGGTGCTATAAAACCTGAGTCTGGGTTGACAAGCTGGGAGATCAAGTGAAGTGGGACAGTCAGCAAAGTAAAAAGCAGACAAGCATTTTCCTTCCATCTTCCTGCAGAGACCAAGAGGAAATATAGTTGCTGCCATCACCATGAGCCACAGCCCAGAGAGGATCTCATCCTACCGCCGTCACTTTGAGGACAGCAGTACCTCACTTTACCAGGTCAGGGTGTCCAGTCCATCTCCCACCAGGAGAGAGGTCCGTCATGTCTCCCCCAGCTATCCCTGCAGAGCAGGGACCAGCAGGATGCGTGTGGAGTCAGCGGGACGAAGGACTGTCTCGGCTGCACGGAAATCTCGTATTGCTGGATTAGGGTAAGATGTGCCAGTTACAGTTTCTACGTATGTACAGTTTAAAAAATCACTTTAAACATTTTAAACAGTCTCTCTCAAACATTTTAGATGCTAGTATTTTTAACATTACGTGTTCATGCTCACAGTAAATTGTTTAAAAAGTATGTGCCATGTTTGTGATTTGCAAAGGATGACTTTCTCATCAAATGGCTTGTGATTATCGCACACTGTTTTTTGATATGGTCATGATATCTTCCAACAAACTTGATATCTGTGGGTCTCAGTGTAAGTGCAGGAGCTGTGATGTGTGTTGGGCCCAGTGGAGAACGCCCTATAGATCTGGATGTGGCTGCAGCTGAGAACCAGGAATTTCTCAACACTCGCACAAGTGAAAGACAGGAAATGATTGTCCTCAATGACAGACTTGCTGTTTACATTGACAAGGTACATCCCCCAAAAAACTAACAACATCTGATTTATTCCATCAGCCCAGTTACTGTAAATGTCTTTTCTAGCCAAACATAAAATATCACAGCCATATTTTCTTGTTGTTATAGGTTCGATCACTTGAGCAGCAGAACAAACTACTGGAAGCAGAGATTGAGGCCTATCAAAATCAGTTTGAGAAACCATCAGGTCTGCGCTTCTTATACGAGGAACAGCTGAGAGAACTGAAAAAGATTGCTGACCAGATGAGAACTCAGCGGGTGAGACAGAATTGTCCAAGTCATGAATTATTTCTATTTCTCCTTTACATTTCAAATGCCCAATAGAGCATAAAGATTCAAATTCTTTGTTTCCGGTGAGATTTACACCTCACTAAGCTCTAGAAGATCCACCCAAGCAAACATACAAGACGTCAACTTGGTGTTTTCAAGGTTCCTTACCTGGTAACAGACTTATTTCTGGCAGGCAAATGGAGAGGTGCCTCAGTGTGCTAAGGCGTCAGAGTACAGCTGTCTTCAGCTATCATTTATGCACATTTGAGATGGTTTGCTAACATGTGTTCATCGACACAGACACACAGAATTTCATTAAATGCAAAACAGGCTGATTTACATTTTGCACACACCCATGCACACACCTGCATATCTAATAGACAACCACATTACTTATGGCCTCTTAATTTTCAGGACATTTCCTTGGCGGTTAAGGAGTCCACAGCTGCTCATCTAGAGGCAATAAAAGTGAAATATGAGGAGGTGGTTGAGCTGAGGAAGAAAGCCGAAGCAGATATTGAAGCCTTCCGTCCAGTATGTTGCTTCTAAATTGAACTCCTTCTTCCTCATCATCTCTAATCATGAAAACACATGATAATGGTGTCTATTCCTCAGGATGTCGACAAAGCCACGTCTTCACGAATTGCCTTGGAGAAAAAGCTGGAGCAGCTGGAAGTTGAAATTGAATTCCTGAAAAGGGTCCATCAACAGGTAGACATCATCTTTACACAAGGATCATTTAAAGGAATTTATGCTTGTTGTGATGATTTTAAGGATTTCTTTTTTTCCAGGAAATTGAGGAGCTCATGAGACAGATCTATGCAGCTCATGTCACAGCTCAGAGTGCATTCGACCTGCCTGACCTGGCAGGTGCCTTGAAACAAATCCAAGCCCAGTATGATGATATTGCAGCCAAAAATCTCCAGGTAAACTGATCTCACCAGTGTCTGAAGACAAATGTATATAGTCAATTTCTCTGGATTTCAAAATAATGTAGATGTTTTTCAAGTGTCCATCACACATTCTAGGAAATGGATTCTTGGTATAAAAACAAGTTTGAAGATCTAACCAAGAAGACAACCAGGCATGTGGATAAGGTTCGAAGTGTTCGTGAAGAAATAGCAGATGCCAAAAAGAATGTGAGTATCAGAAGTAAAATGTAAAGCTCTGTGGATTGATGGAGAGTTGATATGTGTAATCACCATATTTATTACACCAAAGACAATGATAACAAAAACCATATAAAATCTGTCAAGATCCAAAGTAAAGACCGTGACTTGGATGCCCTGAGGACCAGGAATGAAGCTCTTGAAGCCCAGATCAAAGAGAGACAAGAAAAGTACAAGAAGGAACTAGAAGACCTGCAGGTAGACATGGGATCATATAGTCCCAAGTCGAATACTTCTAACTAGTCATTCATGAACACACATACTTATACACTCTCTGATATGCAAATACAAAGCCACCATAATATTTCCATTTTACAGTCCTTTCATGGCTCTGTTATCCTAACAGGCTCGCATTGAGGCCCTGCAGCTTGAGCTGAAATCCACCAAGGAGAAAATAGCGCTACACCTGCGTGCCTACCAGGACCTCCTGAATATCAAGATGGCTCTAGAGATTGAAATTACAACTTACAGGTGAAAAGAAAAACTGAAAATAGACGTACCATAAAATGCTTTTAATTACTGAGAATGTAAACTTGAGCCAAAAGTCCAATTTGTTGTGTCTTTATTTTCTTACAGAAAACTGATTGAGGGAGAAGACTTGCGACTCACTGGCATGATGCAAACTCTGTCTCTTACCAGGTGTAGCATGACCACTAGTGGTGCTGGGATGGGTGGAGGAGGCATGGGTGGTGCAGGTGGAGTGGGTGGTGGTTTGATTGGTGGTGGTGTTACTGGAGGCATGGAAGGTGGAGGAAGAATGGGTGGGGGCATGGGGGCAGGAGGCACCAGTGCAGGTCAAGGCAGTGCTGCAGGAGGAATGGGTGGTAGAGTAGGTGCTGCGGGCCCAAGTGACACGATGAGTCCTTCTGGTAGATCAGGTGTGATGGACATGGGTGGACGTCATGGATTTGGAGCTGGGAGTATAGATGGAGGTGTGGGTGCTGGTTCTGGAGGTGTGGATGCTGGTGTTGGTGGAGTGGGTGCTGGCGCTGGAGGTGTTGGTGCTGGAGCTGTGGATGGTGAGGCTGGAGGTGTTGGTGGTAGTACTGGAGGCCCTAGTGGTAGCACTGGTGGTCTTGGTGCTGGTGCTGGTGGTCTTGGTGCAGGTGATGCTGGTGGTCTTGGTGCTGGTACTGGTGGTCTTGGTGCTGGTGCTGCAGGTCTTGGTGCTGGTGATCTTGGTGCCGATGCTGGTGATCTTGGCACTGGTGGTCTTGGTGCTGGTGCTGTGGGTCTTGGTGCTGGTGGTTTTGGTGCTGGTGATGCTGGTGGTCTTGGTGCTGGTACTGGTGGTCTTGGTGCTGGTGCTGCAGGTCTTGGTGCTGGTGGTCTTGGTGCTGATGCTGGTGATCTTGGCGCTGGTGGTCTTGGTGCTGGTGCTGTAGGTCTTGGTGCTGGCGGTCTTGGTGCTGATACTCGGGGAAATTTGGGACTCAGTGGAGGAATAATGGCTGACAGTGCGGGTGGCATAACTGCAGGAATGAGTACTGGTGGTGGCATTGCTGGTTCAAGTGACATGGGTGGCACCGGTATGGGGTTTAGTGGAGGATCTCGTGGTGTAGGTTGGGGGAGCAGAGATGGAACGGATGGTGGCAATGATAGGGATGGGGGTAAAGACCGTGGAATGACTGATTTGGGTGATGGAAGCGGAAGCAGTGCAGGAACAGAAGATGTTGGGGGGATGAAGAGTGTGGAGGGACAGGATGAAAATGATGTAGGTGTTGGTGGAATGGGTCCTAGTGGGTTGAAGAGTGGTATGGGAGGCACCGATGATGGCATGGATGCTGGGATGGGATATGGATCAAATGAATTTGAGGAACACATTGAGGCCTACACAAGACAAGCCGTGGAGCTGACTGAGAGACGGACCGTGCTCATTAGGTAAAGGTACATTCAGGTATTTTTTTCTTTCATTTAAACAGGCATTGTTTTCATCCATAACTCAAAAAATATCTATTAAACATACTGTACATTTATACTCTTATTCACTGAGAACTGTTTTGAATCTTAATTTGTTGAAACTGTTAATTAAAGTGTAAGCTCATGGTTAAGAGATTAAGGGATATTTAGTGCATCAAATTAGTTTCATAACTTTTTCCTTCTCCAATTTATTTTTCACCCAAAGAACAGTTAAAAACAATGATGACATTCTGCAAATGGACCACCAGGAACAGTTCTACACCATCAGCGGTGCGGCCGACGACTCTGACAACGATTGAGCATGAATTCCCAAGTGACCTCCTCTCACCCTTAAACCTCCACGCCCCTTTGAGCTTTGCACTGACCAAACTCTCATGTCTGGGCACTGACCTTTGCCCTTTGCCCTGGACACGAAGTACCGTGATTGACCCTTTGCTACAGAAATGGCTAGGAACACTCATCATGGTCTCTAAACTTTTGTGTGCTTTACACTCCCTTTTTTTCTACTTGAGGAAAATAAAGCTATCAGCATTCAATTACCTTGTCTTTCTTATATTTGATGTCTTTTAATGTTTTGTTTGAGGCTTTAGAAAGAGAATAATATCCTTTACAGCCGATGTATCGCTGAAAACACTGATGAAAAGTTGGTAAAACTGCATTTCTCCTAGAAATTTCTCCATTTCTCCTAGGCTGATAGATGTTAGTTATGTTCTTAGCTTTGGAATGGAATGAAAAAACCAGTACAAAGAAGTAGACAGAGAGTGAGTCAACTGAGGGTTGAGGCGTTCTCCCTGACACTTTCTGGAGGGCTGAGGAATCTATCAGTCAAATTTTGGCCTGCAGCGGATTGATGGCAAGCAGCCATTTCCTGTCCTCATTCCATCCACATCCACACCTTTTCCTCCCACTGCTGATGGGAAGTGATTGGATCTGGCCTGCAGTTGCCAAACACAGTCAGTGTCCTGCTCAGCGCCTGAGAGCAGAGACATGCCACGCTCATCCACAGAATCCGAAACAAAGACAAGAACCTGCAAAATCCAGAATTATGGCACAAATAGCATTACTGTGCCATTATTATTATGATGACACACATCAGATTGAACACAAAGACTTAAAAAATTCATATAATGCCCAATTGAAATATTTACTGTGTACCAATAATGACTTCTGTTTTTGTTTAAGAACCATCACATTGGAAAATTTCACACATTTAAATTCAAAGTTTCAAAGTTTTATTTGTCATGTGCAGCCGTACAAGTAATAACAATTAAATGCTTTTTCCAGACTGTTCTTCTTAAGTATAAAAAAATATGATAAAATAAAAACAAAGTAAAAATAAGGATAAGACAAAATAAAAATAAGGCTAAGATAAAAATAAGGATAAGGATAAATTGGTTATTAATTTAAAACTAGGCCTACAAAATAATAGTTAAAAGAAAAACAACCACAATGTAATCTCCCACCAAATTAATTCAGACTAAGATTGACCAACATATTCTGCCAAATAATTCTATTTCAAGTATATAAAGGAATTTCCTGACTGAGATAACTGCAGTAACAAAATTAAAAAGAACCATTAAACTATATAATTTCCTAGCATTTCAATACATGCACAAAACTACTTTACAGTCAAAGATGAAAAAATGGAAATTCACATAAATATATAATTACAGTATGTCGCCGTGGCCCATGCCGTTAGGGATACCGAGCGGTCTTCTCAAACCACCTTATTTAAAACGCTGTCATTTCATTATGAATCAGTATATTCTGATTATTGCGGAAGATTCACATTATAATAATCATTATTTCTCTCGGACATCATTTCCACAAGCTCATCCCACCTGAAATCACAGGACACAATTAGTTTAAACCTAAAACTGTCAGTCTGGGCTATAATGAGCTGGACATTCATATCGTTATGTTACATTTTGTTACCGCGACTTATTAATGTGCATCCAACCTGAAGGGTGTATGTGGAAATATGGTCCTACAACCACGTATCATCAGGTTCAGGGACGAATCAATATGATGGGATAGAATTTATCATCAAGTGCGTGCGTGCGCGCGTGTGCACTGCGGAGCTCTCCATGGTACCTCATCTTGAAAGGAGAATACGTAACACTGAAAAAGAGGCGCATTTGTGTTAATTCAGTTAAAAGCAAAAGCAAAAGTAAAATCTCGCAAATTCATCAAATGCACGGACACCATTTAAATTAAATTGAATGGATTTTTGTTTTTATTTAAAATTAGACAGCAAACTTGGCAAATTCATATCTCTTCTGTCTCGGTTTGCAAATAAGTAGACTTAAATTTATCATTATTATCATTATTATTATTAATTTATTTGTAGTAATAGGAGAAACAGTATGGGAAATTGTAAAATGACTAAAACAAATTATCTGCTATTATAAATTATCTGTTGTCAGACCTTTTTTTTCCCCTTCTCAAAAAATAAAAGAAAAAGAAGGAATTAAAAATAAAAGAATTCAGATAATAACCATGACTTCAGTTAAAGCATCGGGTCTTATTCGGGCATATAAGCCAGTCAAGGTGACGTGTTTAAACGTGCTCTTTGCCATCGGTCGTTTTACTCAAACTTTTACTTTGCACAAACACATCGCAGAGCCAAATGGGTCACTAACCTTCATCCTGTGAGAAAACTGCTGCTTTACTTTGAGCAGAGAAAAAAGCTTCTTATATTCATCCCGAGGGGCAAAAGTTGTGACTTTCTTTGAAACCTGTGATTTTCTGTCACTTTGTGCATATGCTTTGGGTGGCTAAATCCCAATTAGGGTCGGCTGACACGCTGCTCTATTCATGCAGAGCCCTGCTTGCATACATTTGCCTAGGAATGAACTCCTCAAATAGATCTCCTGCTAAATGCGTTGGACAGCAGAGAGAATCGGATGGAGTGACACTTTCTTTCTGAGGCGCTCGAGTGAGAAAAGGTATGAATTTATAAGGTACACCGAAACATATCAATTCACACAACTTCACACGCCTTTATCCGTGTCTCCTCAAGCGAAACAAAGTCAGCTTAAGTCGGAGAAATCTGCCTAAAAAAAAAACCGGTGGAGAACTTTGTAGAGACTTTGAATACAGAAACGGTGCAGCCCACTTTGCAGAAAAGAAGGCATTTTAATGGAATCACGCATGAACTGCATTGAATCGGCTGCCATTTATGTGGCTCCTCTCTAATGCGATTTTGAATATTAGTCTGGGTTAAAATCCCAATCATGTCATCTGGTGGGAGTCCCATACAAGCACAATTACTATTCAAACGCGTCGCTAATGTCCAACCCGCATCAAGGCAGCTGGTCTGCCTTTGGTGCAGCTTGCATTTTCCCCAGGTTTGCTAAAACCCTTTAAATATGATGGAGGTGTTCTAAAATGTGGGCGAAAGGCGAAGAACAAGACAAACAGGCCTGTTTATCAAGCTTTTCTCTTTGTTGCTTGAGAGCAGGCTCAGATCTGAAAGGAATAGCAATAAGTTCTGCTTCTTCTGCTTGACATAGGAGTTCAGGCTGTTTAGAAGTCTTACAAGCACGAAGATTTAAAGATTTCAAGTAATAAAGTGAGACCAAATGAAAGTAAAAAGTACAGATCATCGGCTTAAATGTCGAGAAATAAAAGGTAATTTATTTAGAAAACCAAAGTCATACAACGTGGGAATCTTTGAGAAATAGGCCACATAAGCCCATTACTAAGTGGGACAATGATTCTGAAAAGACCCAAACAAAGTTTATGGGTCGACATAAAAAATGTGTTTTCTTCGGAGTTCAGAGGGTCTTAAATGGTAGGCCATTGAAACCAGTCCAGGAGAGATGGTGGTGAACCCTTGGCACCCCCGAAGTAGTTTGGGAGCATGAATGGAGATCCCTGGTGGGGCATTGCTCTCTGTATTTACCGCGTTGCTTTGCAGACAGGTTGTTCCTCTATATTCATGGCTCATTAATGGCCAACCAGTTAAATCAGAGCCCCACCGTTTAAACAGTCAAATCGAAAGGCTGCCAAAAGCCAAGCGGAGCTGCCCATGAAAACGTCTCCAAACTCCCAATTCTTCTCAGGTCGTTATTTAAGTTCATTAAAGAGATACGGAGTTCATTTAGGAGAATCGCACTTGCAGAATGCTGTTGATTGTCTCCGCAATATTGTCTTCGAATAAAGATCCGACCATGTAATTAATGTGTCTTTTTCTTAAATTTAAAAAAAGAAAAAAAAAAAAAGGAGGACGGACAATAAAGCCGGTCAAGCCATTTAATTTCATTTAATTTTCCATCCCATTTGCTTCCAACACTGCTTTCACCCTGACACCGAGCCTTTTGAACGTTCTTCAGGGATTCAGTGCGCACATTGCTGCGGGATTCGCCCCTGTGACTTTTATAAGCTGCTCCGCAAACAGAAAGGAAACGTCCTCGCCTTTCCCCCATGGAGAATAATTAATTTTCACCGTGGAGAGGTGCGGTAGATGGGAACCAGTCGCAAATGGCGAGGCGTTAATAAATAACCCAACGCACAGCCGGGCGCAAACATTGCGCCTATTGATGAGATTGTTCGCGTGTCGTTAGTGGAGGAGCGCAGGGAGGAGAGAGGAGCAGTGGGATGCCTATACGGTGACAGAGAGAGAGAGAGAGAGAGAGAGAGAGAGAGAGAGAGAGATTAGTGGATACACAGCTTGTTTGCTGAATTTCTATAATTTATTATACATGGACTTTGAAGATGCTAGATGCGCAAGTTATTCAATTAATTCATTATATTACAAAACTACTGAGTAGCCTATTACATGCAGATATTAATTTTTCTCTTCTTATGGACGTGTATATTAATCGTCTCTGACCTGTCCACAGGTCAAAGGTCAGCATGTTCATGGCCTGAATTGATCGCCCACAGGTTCTTGTTCTCTCTATCTTCAGACTCACCCTACAACTCACTTTTTAAAAACCTGCAGCCACAAAACCACTTCACGCTAAAACATCTCTTTCAGTTTCATTTGTGATCCATACATGTTATTGCATGTCAGATTTGGTCCACAATGGTATTACGTTTATATCTTATTCTGTTTTTGCTATTTTAACGTGCTATATGGCCGTATGAATTCTAAAAAAAACAAAAACAAAAACAAAAAAAACTTAAACTTAAAAATGCTGCATTACAAAATCAATATTACTTATTTGAAGTTAATAAACTAAAATTTTGCTTGTAGCATTGCAAAATCAATCAATAAATCGGGCATTGAATCACTGAATCATTCTATTAGGCTACAATATTTTTTTCTATAACATTACTGACTTAGGTTGTCTTTGGTAGTTGGTCATATATATTTAAAAAAAAATGCCATATTTAAGCATTTATTGAAATATGCAAATCAATTTTATCATTAGACTATTCCAGATTTTATTTATCTCAAATTTTTTTAAGGTCTGCAACCTGACACTGAATTATTGTTCAGTTTTTATAGCATCGTTCCAATTTATTTATTTATTTTGCAGATTTCTAGGTAAAATTTAGGAAAATATAGTGAAATTAATAAATAGCAATATTTCTTCACTGAAATTGTTTCCTGAATTGAGTTGCCGGATAAAGTTAAATTAGGCTTCGAAATTATTGATATAATTACCAAAGTAACGTCTGTGATTTATTTCAATAGCAAAACAAACCGCTGTTGAAAGAGGAGAAAGAAAAGTGTGTGTGTTGGAAATATGGTTGTTTTCAAAGTGTTGCTATTTTTGCTGGTGGTTTTCCCTTTTCGGTACCTGCCTGATCTCAACCCGGCACACGCCGAGAGTCAATAGAAGTTAACAAGTCCTCTAAACTTTCCTGCTCCTTTTGTCAAACTGAGGACACAAAGGAGGAGGAGAATAAAGCGCTTTGAAGTATATAAAACCAAAAGAATGCCAGCCAAGTAGATTTAAAGTAGTCACTGATTTCCAAAACCTGGCTTGAAAGGGAAGAATGGAAAAGGGTGAGGATTTATGGATAAATTATACAGTGGATTTGTCAGTTAAAATATCGGAACTGTCTGGAGGACAAAGCCACATGCTGAGGATTAATGGTCGCTCTGGACCTTTGATTCTGCATCCTCTTTTCTCTGTGCTTGACAAATTGGATTTTGGGGATGGGAAGGTCGCCTGGCCCTTTGTGTCTCTTGACCGTTTTGGAGCAATTCATTATGCGGCGGGGTGAGGGAAAGTCTCCATGTGACCAGGCCGGCCCGTTTTCCCTCTCCTCACAGCTGCTGGGAGAGCCCAACTCTCTCACACTTCACACTTCCACACACATGCAACCAGGGGTCTGCTGCCACAAACTCAGGACCCCCCCGCCCCCCATCCCAGCANGGGGGCTACCTTACCACTCCATCACTAGAAAAGCCAGAGAGCAAAACGCCACGGCGTCACTTTGAGGGCGGATATCGGCCGGTCCTCATCCTCTCCTCCTCTTCTTCTTCCTCCTTCCCTGACTCTCCTACTTGGTCTCCATCAGTCTTCATGGTTCTGATCTCACCCCACGACATGCAAGCCACCTGGGCGTCCACCACCATCGGTGTGTATGCAGACTGCAACATCCCGGCCGGGCTCCGGATAGGACCGGTACCGGGCATCTTTAAACTAGGAAAATACGTGTCGGACCGTAAGGAAGTTGGCCCTAAGAAAAAGGTAAGTTCATGCAACTTTTTCATGTTTTGCTCTCCAAGTCTGGCCTTATGAGTCTGGATTTATAATACATCTTATATTTAAATATTTGACTTAAACAGGTGCATCTTTGAATAAAATGCTGCACAATCATATTTTCTGTTTATTTTTATTTTGTCATTCATGCACTGTCGAATTAGTTTTTTTATTATTATTATTTTCTTTAAACGAGCCTAAATAGTATAAACAAAAATCTACTTTCAAATAAAATTTCGATCATTTTTGCAAAAATCAAGCCAAATATCAAAATGCGCACGACTCTGGAATTAATTCGTTTAAAAAAGTAGTCGGGGTAATGTATTAAAAACGAATGTATTGGATCTTTTTGGATTTTGAAGCTGGACTGTCAAACTCCATCGGGCCTATTGGCTATTAATAGGTTTGTCCTGTCAAGTTCGGAATAATTGAGCTCCATTAGAGGCCGACTTGTCAGTCTGAGCTTCTATTTAACCGGCCTAATGGGCGAGCTGGGAGGATCGCTCTCATGCCCTCAGCAGCTTCACATTTCACTGGCTGGCGGCTAGTTATTCCGATGAGCCGTTTAATTTTAATGTAATCCGGCTATAGAAAGATGCCACAGAGGCAGGGCCCGCAGCCTGGGGCTAAAAAACCATAACAGTGATAAATGATGAAAATAAACAAATGCATCGAAGGAATATTCAGCTCAAAAGCAGAATGATGTTAAATAATATTTCAATAAGGCCAGGAAGAATTGTTTAAAAAATATCAATGCTCGAATTTTATGCAATCAGAGATAACACTTTGCTGCCGTAAGTGCAACATAACCCCACCCTGTTATTGTTGAAGCTGTCAGCGGTTGTGATTGATGCGTCTTAAATGCGTGGCCCCGGGCTGCCCGCGATCATCAGGTGCAATCTCCGTGTCAAATGTCACGCTTCAATCTTTAATGTCCCCGAACAGTTTAGAAACGCTCTGACACTCCTCAAATTCGTTTCCCATATCAACTCAATTAGGCCCGTGTGTCATTTTCTTTAAGAAATTATCAGCAGAGCGGATAAAGACGCATTAAGCCGGTTGTAGTCATGCGTGGGCACAAGACCTCAAGGTGCCATACCGGACAGTTACCGTAAATAAAAATAATAAAATAAATTTTTGTTATTATTTATGTGTATGTGGTTGGGGGGGGGGGGGGGNGGCTGTCCTGTGCCGGACTGGATCGGATTCATCCGCGCCGCCAGAAACGGTCAAGAGCAAAACCTGGAGGCTGTGTCGGATTTACCTGGTGGACAGGTGACTTTCACAATCAAATCAAATGGAGTTTGTCTGATTAAAAAAAAACCTTTTAAACAACTTCAGCCTGTCTGTCTCCCTCCCTTTTATATTTTAAGATTTTCTACCGTGTACTGAGGGAAATCCCTCAAGGAGAGGAGCTAAACATTTGGTATTCCAACGCCCTGGCCCAGTGGTATGACATCCCCACCACGGCCACTCCCACGCACGACGAGAAAGGTAATGTTTATCCTACAGGAGGGAATAAGGTTTAAGTTTAACCAAATATTCAAGTGACCCATCAAGGGCCTTTAGTCAGTAGGAAGAATTTCGGAGGACTCAACATCCATTTTTTTTTATTCCACCTTGTGCATTTTGTACTTTAGAGCACTCAATTTAAATCAGGCAAATTACTATAATATTTTCACTTAAAGAATGATATTAGACGACAAAAGCGGCAAATGTGGCCTTCTTTGCCCTCAGGTTCAACCTTTTCTACAGGGACAGAGAGGGCTGACACACTCATCGACATGTTGAGGGTCCATCAAGTCCATCTCTGCATGCTTAAATGACTGCCAATAACTGCTATGCCCCCCTTTAACTCTGAGATGGACATCAATTTGATTTTTTAATTTATCTTCCTTCCCCCTCCAATAGCCTGTATTCATTTGAGATATTTATACATGCATGTATTTACTGTAGATTGCCGAAGAATAATATAGTTATTTTTTAAATACAAAAATAATTGTATTTTCAAAAAAAAAGAAAGAAAAAAAAAGAAAAAAGAAAAGTTAAATTAAATTGATGAAAATATTATTATGGATGGTATTTAATCAAGCTAAGGTACATCCTTTTATTTTTCATTGTGCGCCATCAAAGACAAACCATTTATAGGCTAGTCTAAATAATTACTAAAATATTGTAAAGTTCGTAAGGAAATAACACAGCAAAATAAATCATACTGAAATATTATTAATGTACACCAATAGCAGATAACATTAAAAGTACAGTGAAGGAATAATATTATAAATATTATTTATGACACATGAGTCCGTGTCCGTTGGTGATATTTCGTTTGTGTGAGTTTTGTCATTAGCCTTTGTTTGGACACTAAATCTGTTTGTTTGGACTAGAAATATCTTTTTCTCTTGAGGATTAATGTCTACCTAATTCTAAACTTATAAAGACACCAGCTCTAGCACTAATCCTCTTAAAAGACTGGAATTAAGGGATATGTTGCAGGAAATCCCTTAAATAGAGGATTATATCGGATTATACATCTTATTCCCCGTTGAAATGCTTTGCAGGCAAATTGAATAAGTGTAACCAAACCGACGAGACGAAATTATATCAAATTTACGTCGGAACAATAAAAACTAATTAAGGTAGGTAGAGATTAAACCAGCATTTAAAAGCAGAAACTGACGCGTCTCGGCGCGCAAAGGAGAAGAGGCTTCCGAGACGGAGGTTAACAAATGTCATCGCGCCATTAATATTCATGTATTCAAAAGCAAATAAATTCAAAAACAAGTGCTTCACGGTAAATTAGGTGGGTGCGTTAAGGTATTGTGGCTTAATGAATGCAAACTTTTATGTGGGGTGTATATTGCCCTGATTCTCCGGCCCAACACACCGTGTGCGCTCCTGGACATACGCGCTCCCCTTTTATGAGGCGTCAACAGATGGGCCAAAGCCATTGTTTCTGGAGACTTGCGATTTCAAGCAACAGCTGCTGTCACTTCCACGGGAAAGAGCACAGAGAGAGAAAGTCCGCATTCAGTGCTCCGGTTCCTGAGCGCCAGATTGGGCAGGGCATTTGCTCTTTTGATGGCAATCACAAACAATGACCCGAATGAGGATTACAAAATCATTACATCTATATTAACCTCTGAGCGCCCAACTGGGAGCCATTACGAAGACTCCCGGTGTCTATTATCATCTGGCGACAGATCTCAGGAACCATTTTATGCTCATTACCTTTAAATTCGGGCGCAATGCATCAGATGATAACCACTGATAAATTATTAGACTTAATTATTAGACCAAATTACATTTTCAAGGGAACATCAGCTTACCCGGCCTTGATATATAATTGACAGTCAATCTGGTTTTGTTTGATGGTCATGCAGTGCGCTTTGCTTTTTCAAAATGTATTTTCAATTACATCACAAGTGTGTGTGTGTGTGTGTGTGTGTGTGTTTGTGTGTGTGTGTGTGTGTGTGTGAGGGGGGCATGCGCAGGTGACGGCTCACATCTTGGTTCCCAAAACCTGTTATCTGCATTTTACGTACGGGAAAAAAAAATAACTGCGCATTAACCATGTCACCAGCATGATCTTACTTCACGCTGTTGTGTGTCATTTATGACCTGTATCCATCATATCATTAATTTCATTTTGACATTTTTGTTGCTGTTGTTGCAGGCGAGGAACGTTATATCTGCTGGTACTGTTGGAGAATATTCAAATACCCGAACACACTCAAGGCCCACGTCCACTTCCACTGTACTCTGAGCACCGGGCGTGGGTTAGTGAACAACGAGCAAGCTAGAGGCACGGAGACATTCAGCAGGTCACCAAAGTCTGGAGATATCCCCAACACCTCCACCTCTCCGAGGAGAGGCCATGCCAACTCCTCGATCTCAGACTCTGGAAGGCGGGCGGTGTCTTCCTCGCCATTTCTTCAGAAAGCGGGAAAGAAAGGCACTTCCGAGGAGCAGGACAGAGCTCTCGACATGAGTGTTACGGCCAGAAACCAGGGACACCTCCTCAGCCTCGGCGCCACGTCCTCAGTGTTGAGTAGCATGGGCTTCCATCCAGGCGTCCGCTCCGCCTTCAAACCGACCGGCGTCTCCAAAGTCCCGGTCGCTGACGCCTCCAGAGAGGAATCAAACGGAAAGCTAAGCGGCCTGGCATTCGGCAAACTTATTGGGAACATGAAACCAATCCGCAACGTGGGCGAGTCGCTGAATGGAGGGGGTGGTCACCCTCCAAAGTGTACACCCGCAATAATGGACGCCACATCTTCCATGGTTCCGTGCCCAAACGTGTTCCGAGGTTTCCCGTTGCTGCCTCACATGGAGGAGAACTCAGCTTTTAAGCACGTAGAGAGTCGGATGCACTCCAGCCTGTCCCCGTCCCGTTACCCTCAGATGCCCCCAGGACTCCACTTTGAAAAGTTCTCTTTCCCTCAGTTTGACGGCGTTAAGTCATACGGTGGAGACTGTAACATCCCACTGATGCCGTTCACCGTCTACAACGGGGAGTTCCTGTACAGCTCCACTTACTACCCGCTGAAATTCCACTTCAGCAACCTCCTCAAGTACCCAGAGTCCATGTCCTACTTTGGTGCGCCTCCAGTGAACCAAGACATGGGTTCAGTCACGAACATCGACCGAGAGATAGCCATGCACACGCAACAGATGTCTGACATTGCGGTGGAAAAGAACCGGACGAGGATGGACTCCATGCCCACTGGGGGCGCAGGTAATACCGGGACAGGCAAACCAAAAAAGGGACACCTGTGTCTGTACTGTGGTAAGCTGTACTCGAGGAAATACGGGCTGAAAATCCACATGAGGACTCACACTGGTTACAAGCCGCTCAAGTGCAAGGTGTGCTTCCGGCCCTTTGGAGACCCCAGCAACCTGAACAAACACATCCGGCTCCACGCGGAGGGAAACACGCCCTACAGGTGCGACTTCTGCGGCAAGGTGCTGGTGAGAAGGCGAGATCTGGAGCGGCACGTCAAGTCCAGACACCCCGGACAGACCGTCAAGAAACTGGACGACAAACCCGGCGGCCTGTTCGAGGACTCGCAGCAAAAGAGCAACAATGACAGCGACGTGGACGTGTGTTTCACCGATGAGCAGAGCGACCAAGAGTCCAGCAAAAATAACGACTGAGATGTTTTAATAAAAAGAGACTGATCGTGACTGTAATATAGCAAAATATGTCATTTTGTCTTGTAGTGAGGCCAGAAAAAATTTCCAGCTTCCATCCAATAAAGTTTAAGAGAACAGTGTCAAGCGATTACCCAGCAGGATATTGACATACAGGTGTCATTTTAAAATATGAGTTCCAAATAATTTGTTTTGTTCGGTTTTCATCATGCCATATACGAATTTAAATTTCACATATTTAATTGAACTCTAGTGAAAGCCTATTGATTTCTATTACAATAATTAAATGAGTCCTTTCATTCGCTTTTATTGAAAACAACACAATGCTGAATATGAAAAACACCTCTTAAATGACATATTTTTTGCAGTGTAAAGGGGTAAAATGATTAGCTTTTATAATTTATGTCTCCCTCCGAGAAAGGATATTTATGATTTTGCAAACGGAACGCATAAAAAAGGCCTAATCGGAATTTTTAAGTACTACATTCCATCAGATTGGGAATTGTGGGGAAGGATAGAGGAATTATTCCTTCTTTTTTTTTAACAGTAAACTGTCAGTTGCACTTTAACAATTTGAACAAATTCAGTTGAATCACAGTTGTATTATGACCCCTAATCAGACTTATTTTCTTATTTTCGTTGATTCAGTAACGTTATGTTTTCCTGCGCCTCACTGACTGTACTCATACGTTTGCACTTTCATGGCGAGGCATGTTGCTCTTTAAGAAGCAGCACCCAGTTTATTTAAGGAATTATTTCTACAGAAAAAAAGTATTAATTGCGTTATAGACTGTACAGTGTATAGTATGATATTTCAGTGGAGAAGTGTTGTGTTTGTTTATAAGTGATATTGTCCACTGACAATATCTGACTCCTGTCCATTCAGTTGTTCGTTTTTGAATAAATTTAATTTAAAACATCAAAAAGTTGTTCTGAAGTGACTTTTCCCCCCCAAAGAATTCAAAATCATTCTGAAACCTGTTCATTATGAAACAAATCTCCAATCTTAATAAACAATTGAAATACCTGATTAAACTGCCATATGTATGACTCAGCGTCCACATCTAAGGCCATTATTTAGTGGTTTTAACCTTCTTTATTAAAATCTTTTAAAAATCTTATTGAACTTTTTTTTTAACACATGTAGGGTCATATAGTTTTCATTAAAGTGATATTTGAACAATATAATACTTTTTTATGGGTTTCCTGATATCAATCACCTTAAAATGCAATTCAAGTTAAATAAAGAATAAAATGTTGCCTGATTAAAAGGATTTTGAAAAACATTTTTATGAATGATTCAATTTCTTGGTGGAAATTTAATACAAGAGCAATTAATCCACATCAGTTGTCACTTGGTGGCCTGTTGCCATTAAAAAAAGAAAAAAAGAAAAGAAAAGTTAATTCACTACTGATGAAGCCAAGAGGAATATAAAACAAAGCTCTATGTCTTGTTCTTGTTCTAAACTCCATAATAAAATGATTTATTTTAGGGCCTGTGTTCACCCAGGTGATCTATAGGTCTAAACAACTCTACTCTTGATTAAATGACATTAAGAGACTTCAAATTGCTGAATGCAAGTAAACTCATCGTAAAACTCTAGAAACCTTAGTGTCCTTTCACCAATGAAAAAGATAAAACCTTCAGTCAACAAAGTCCAGCTTTATCACATCTTGTCCGAATAGATTTTGAAAATTGCAGGTCAGAGGTTCAGAAAAGAAAAGTTAGGCGTTTGCAGAATTTCAAAAACATATATCTCTAAAAGGAAATTCCTGAGAGGCCAATCAGATGCAATGTTAAATATGAAATTCCTATTGCTGCAAGGGACAAAATAAGTGTTTATTTTAGATATTGGCATTTAATTTGTTCCCTCATCTGAATTACTATAATTAATTATTATTCCAGGAATTTTTTTTAAAGTGAAAGAAAAGATGCCAATTGTATTTTCCACAAAGTGGGTTACAACAAGCTTGATATCTCTTCATTCCTGCAGCTGCTTTCCACAAGCTTCAACTAAATTCTCCAGCTCATCAATGGCAGCATCAATACAAATTTTACTTTAATTTTGTCACATACTATACGTCACATGACTGAAAGTATGATATACTGGTAGTTCTTGCAGTTTTCTTCCCTGTATACCTGACCTTCGCTTTACAGGTTTAACCAAACAATAGAGTGAGCACAGTGTGAAGAGCAGAACAATGACAGTCGCATGATACTTTCAGTCAGCTGCCACTGAATGACTTTCTTATTCTTACAAGCGGAAAAAACAGGTATGACCTTGATGTGGCATACTGAATCCATATTTAAGAATCTGCCTATGCTGTATCTATACAGTATATTCATTCTCTCTATGATTAATACATTATCATGGAGGTAACACAGAAGAAACGCTTCTGTTCACTGCAACCACTTTCAGACACTATAGCTGCTGCTTCTGTTGAATACAACAATTACAGAATCTTCATATTTTCTTTTTGCAGTTATTTTACTTTAACAGTTTTCAGGTTGTGTGTTATGATATAACTTTTTTTTTTAATATATCAATATGTTTTTTCCAGGTATAGCATGTACATTTACAAGACTCAAAAAACAAGAATCAAACCTCTACATTGGTTTTCAGGGTATAAAATAATGTTTAAAAAATCATAATCAGTGACTTGACAAAACTGAATAAAGGTTAATTAATGGGAGAATAATTGCAGCAAAAGTTTCAGCCTATTCAAAAAATTTGAGGCTTTCAGTGCAGGTTCTCTGTGATCTAATGATGAATATTCATTCAAATATGAATCTTTCCAAAAAGTCACAAAGATGTGTCATATCTTTCAAAATATGTGAAGCCTGAGTTTTCTCAAACACCCTCAGACTTCATTAATGCTGCCTGCAGCTTGGAGGTCAATGTTGATAACTGTTCTGTGTCCATTGTTGAGAGCAGATATACTGGCTGAAATAGCTAAACTGTTGCTGTAGAGATGCAACACAGTGTATTCTGCAAAGATGGAGTTTATCCTTCATGTAAGAGCTTTAAGTAACCAGGCTCAACGGGAGGTAAACGCTGGAATCCAACCCCCCCCCCAAAATAAAAGGCCAATTCAGCCAATTCATTTCAATGGGTTACTATAACAGCTGCCGAAAGTGGAGCAGTTCAGATATGTTGGAGTATTTTTCATTACTGTGGGTAAAAGAGATCTGAGCCTGAAATGTTGTTCAAGCTTGTGATTTGCTATTTGATTTTTTTATGTTATGATCACAAGGTGAGGGCGGTGATGGGAAGACTGAGACTGCAGACATTAGTGATAGAATAGTGACCTTACTCCTCCTAAGATAGAAGTAGTTGGACCTTGAACTCCTACTAGGACTTCATCTCCCAGGTGGCCTGAGCGCAAAACACATACCTCTGCAGAGCTTCACCTTCTTGTCTCCCTGTTTAGGATAAGCTGCAAAACAGGAAAAAGAGTGTGATGCGGATGAGGGCTTTCACCAGAAACGTACACAAAACGTGCATCCTCATCATCAGACCACAAATGCACACCGTGATTCAACCCAGAGGAATTATTGTAATTAACTACAAACTATTTTCACTATCAGCAGGGAACCTTTTCAGAGGTTCTAAGCTGCCTGTCCCTTTATGTGTTTGCTCCCTCGTGTTCACTGTACGCTGTATTATATTCTCTCCTCTCAACAATGCTCAGGCTCCTCTGCTGTGGGCCCCCACATCAGCCTGGACTGGATCCAGACGCTGTTGTGCTCAAACACCCTTTACTCTCTCACATTAACACCCCACTCAGCCCGATGCTCGCTCATCCCCTCCCACCAGCGTTTTCAATCAATTAGTGCTGTTCATTAGCAGGGACTTTGGAAAAAAAGAGTTTGATTGAGAGAGTTTGACTCCTAACCCAGAATTTGATCCAAAACCAAACTCCACCGGCAGGCCAACCACCACACCGAGGCACTTTTGTTTCCAGGCTACGATTCAATCTCTCTAAAGCCAGGGGAAGTATCCTTGATCACATGAATCCTGTTCAGTGAGTTGCTTCAACTAAGCAAGCAATAGATGATGATAAAGACTGTGGATATTTCAGATCCATCTTGGCTGTATTGATGGAGACAGCCATGGAATTTTATGAAGGCATTGTGTTAGTAAGGCTCTGTAGCGAGGCAGCAGAATCATCTTCATGGGCCCACATCACATCACACAAGTTCCCAATTTACCGGAATTGACAGAGTCTCTGCTGTGGAAAACATTATCAGCATAATAATTAGCAGGACTATGCATCACACCCAAACTGTAATACATGAAGCACATACAGTGACAGCAAAAATTCCACCATTCATTGTATTTATCACTTGTTAAAAAGTTGTGTTGTTATTTAATGCTAAGAAAAAAAAAAAAAAAAAAGNCCTCCCTTTTTCCCACCCCCGACCGTCTACTGTAAATCACCCCAAAATTATCCTTATTATGTCAAACATTTTATCAAGTTTCCACACTTCATGCCAGCAATTCAAATTTTCACTGTCAAAATTCTGCTAAGTAACCCTAACCCTAACCCAAGATCATATTCTGGATCCTGAGTGATCCAGAATATGATCTTGATCACCACAAAATAAGCAGATTGTCTTTTTGTAAAAAAAAAAAAAAAAAAAAAAAAAAAAAAAATTCATTGAAATCAGCCCGTTAGCATTGATTGTATCAGGCTAAAAACTTCTGGATTCTGGATCTAGAATATACACCAGATCACCTTTAAACTGATTTAATTTTAGAGGTGATCCTCTCGACATTACACTTATTAATTTAATTTGAAGTGGAATAAGTAACGTTTCGAGACATTTTACTAACAGAGACAAACAAACAAACAAACGCCGGTGATAACATAACCTCCTTGGCGGATATAATAATGCTAGCAGGGTAACAAAGCCAACATTATATCGTACTTCTGTATATTTTACAGCCAGGACAACCATTTCCACAACTATTCGCTATATCTGGGTTAACAATAGTATCCACAAACAACGCTACAAGACTAACCTGGGACGTTCGCGGGACTGGAAATCCAAAAACCGGACTTCCGGGCAAGATGGCGGGCGGTGCAGCAGTTCATTTGATTTGTCCCACTTTATACTCGAACTTATCTATCCGACTCTCGGTTTTTTGTTTTTTTTTTTACTTATTTTGAC